>JAVQJF010016291.1:0-12432 GCA_036023855.1 Gadopsis marmoratus | reverse complement strand
CACATTGTGTGAGTTCTCAGTTCTCAGTTCTGGGTGTGTCGGCTACGGTGAGCAGTGCTGGTTGTAAGATCCTAAAGTCTGACTGCAGCAGGAAGGAAGGACCTGCGCTATCTCTCCTTCACACACAGTGGGTGAAGCAGCCTGTCACTGAAGGAGCTGCCCAGTGTCCTGCATGAAGTGGGACATGTTCTCCATCAGTTGATAGCTTAGCATCAGTCTCCTCTCCGTCACCACCTCCACAGGATTGAGGGGGCATCCCAGGACAGAACTGGCCTTCTTGACCAGCTTATTCAGTTTCTTCCTGTCAACAGTCGAGATGCTGCTGCCCCAGAAGACCACACCATAGTAGATGGCTGATGCCACCAAAGAAGTCAAAGAAGGTCAAAGAAGGTCCTCAGCAGTGTCCCCTGTATTCCAAAAGACCCAAGTCTCCTTAGGAGAGAGAGTCTGCTCTGTCCTTTTTTGTACATTACATTACAGTTGTCGGTCCAGTCCAGTTTATTGTTCAGGTGAACACCCAGGTACTTGTGCTCACTGGTGCAGGAGGAGAGTTTTTGCACCTGCGGACAACCAAAGGTGGATTCACCTTTGGTTTTCCCTGCATTGATCTAGAGGCGGTTTCGCTGACACCAACCCACATAGCCCTGGATCAGTTCTCTGTACTCTCTGTCGTCTCTGTCTGCGATGAGGGCGACAACTGCAGAGTCGTCTGAGAGCTTCTGTAGGTGGTAGCTGGTTGAATTGTGTGTGAAGTGTGCAGTGTAGAGGGTGAAGAGAAAAGGAGCCAGAACTGTTCCCTGTGGAGCCCCCGTGCTGCAGATAATCCTGTCAGATTCACAGTCTCGTATCCTCACAAACTGTGGTCGGTTTGTGAGGTAGTCACAAGTGAGCTGGAGGCTTACCCCCGTCTGTTCCAACTTGTCTCTCAGAAGTGTGGGCTGAAAGCAGTGGACAAATCGAAAAACATGATTCTCACAGTGCTCCCAGCCTTCTCCAGAGGGATCTCTGTAGGAGGTAGATGACAGCGTCATCCACCCCAATGCCAGGCTGGTAGGCGAACTGTAGCGGATCCATTGATAGGCTCACCAGGGGCTAGGCTCACCAGGGGCCGGAGATGGACAAGGACCAGCCTCTGCAAGGTCTTCATCAGGTGGGACATTAAAGCCATCGGCCTGTAGCTGTTGGGGTCCTTGGTTAAATAAAAACTTAATGTTACTCATTAGCAAAAAAAGTGTGTCTCTATAGAGATCCTTTCCACTTCGAATAACAGTCTGAGCTTGTCAGTGACAGAAACAAGCACTTTTACTGGATGGACTTTTCACAGGCGGAATTGTCGATAAGCATTACAGCCGGTTCGACTGGACCAATTCCAAAACTTTTGATAACTATAAGTCAAAAATTTGTAAAGAATAGCATTTCCTTTTAATGGAAGTGCAAAGCTGAATCACTGGAATAACCTTGAAAAATAAAAAATACAAAAACGGAGAGAAAACAACGGTTGACAATCATTGTGCCTCTGTAAATTTGGTTCAATGTAACTTAGACTAATTTTGACAGTTTGATAGTAAGAGGAGGTAGCTTTCAGAAGATTGCATCTGTAAGCGAATGTATTCAAGTAGAGAAAACACTTTGGGGTATTGTGCACAAAAAAGGGTGCGCTTGCTAAATGAGTCTCTGAGTACAGGCTCCAGTGTGTTTAAGCATGAGTGAAGTTGTGTAAGTGTAAACGTCTCTTGATCATGATGTATATACAGTAAAGCTTTCTCATATAGGGTGAACCTTCACAGTGAGTGTGCATGAATGAGCTGTAATGCTGTCAAAATGTCCTCCATTAGTGTCATTGCCATCTAAACAAGCCCTTTTGAAAACAGATTACAGAGTGTGTGACGTGTGTGCGTTTATCAGTTTCGGCTTGTCATATCTCACTGTCTGATATTACAGAAATAAATGGACAAATACGTTAATACAAAATTAAAATGGGAAATGTATGGGAATTTATATGCAAAGGGAAACAATAAGGAAATAAATGAATTGGAAAATTAAATGTGAAAGTAAATAAAAACAGGGAAATTATACCAAGGTAAATAAATGCAGCAGCAAATAAAAACATGAATATCAGTCTGTTACATTTTATCAGTTACGTAATGGCTACATTTATTTTTAATATTATTTTTGGCGCATTTAATGGCATCACAACTGATTTATTGAGTCATTTATTCTTTTTTTTTAATTTTGGCAGTTTCGCTCCCTCGCAACTATTGGTGACATTTTCATTTTAAGAAATTTGAGTCGCCCACCATCGCGCTCTGCTTGCCGTTTGCTCACACATGAGCAGATGAAAAGTCATTAGCTCCAACCCAAATTGCTACCTGGTGTCTGATCTGAAACATTTATGTGCTGCACTAACAAATACCAAAGAATGACAGAACGGCTTATTGCCACAATGAGAAGTAATGAGATGTAATTTGCTGTTGCACTACTACATAAATCACTTAAAGCCCTGCAGTCATATTCACTCCAAAGGTGCTCTGCAATGGACCGGCCTTGGCATTAATCGATGTCTCTCTTTCTGTGTCTCTGTTGCTCTCTGTCTGCTTCCAACTCTATTTTGTGATTTTGGTTTCACACCCATTACAGATATATTGTGCGTGTGTGTGTGTCAGGTTTATATATAACAAAAAACACAACACAATCAAGTTTGGAATAACACAATTCTCAATGCATGACATGAGAGTAAGTTGTCAAATCAGCGTGGCGGAATGAAATGCTTTCACTGCAAACAAGAACATAAGTGCCGCCACAAAAACACCTGAATAAGGATGCAACGTCGAACTAACTTGAACTTAATTACAACAAGTGAGCCATATTATGTTAATTGCAATCAGCTCCAGGTACCAGCTCTAAAAGCAAAATGGCAATCGCTGCTGTAACCGTATACATTTGCGATTGGAACAACATGTGGTTCATTACCATCGAACCCCTGGCTATATTGCAGGAGAATGTCAAAACCGCCTAAAGTAAAATCATCAAAATCAAGCAAACATATGTAGACAGTCTGCTGACACACAGCACTGTAGTGTGTGTGTGGCCGTCAGTTCAATAGGCTTAAGTCGAGCTGTCTCGTGTTCTCATCCTGTTTCCAAGTCTTTTCTTCAGTCCAAAATGTGATTACTGAACATTATAATCAGTTCTCTCAATAATAATGCATTACTACAGTGATGACATAAACAAGCTGCTGTGGGTGTAGCAAGCAGCTGGATGATTATTATATGGTATATTATGAGTAAAAGTTACTTTTCCATTGACTGTTGATAGTGCTGAGGTTTTCTGATAGAAATCCCAACGGTGATTGTTGTCAGTGTAGCCTATTGCGCTTGTGTTGCATCACTGCACAACATGCAATGACTTTGTAAATAGAAAGCGGGCTTACTAGGATGATGATTATATACAATGAATAAAATCTATGCCCAATGGCCCTTTATGATGGGCAGTAAGAATATATAATAAAGAAAGAAAAAAAAAGCCCCAAATCATTTATTCCATTAGTGTTACAGTCACACAACCATTATTTGTGTCACGTCTGTTTATTTACACTATTGTATACTGTGGCTTTGCTCTAGTAATATTCTGTACAGCTCATTTCTATTATTATGAAAGTTTCTTCTCGGTTTCTTTCTTTCTTAGTTCAGCTTTTTGAATTGTTCTGAGTTGGTAGTGGAATCCGTGCAGGTTATATTACAGTAACCCCTGATCTCCCAGTCCGGTAGACAGCCGGACACAAATGAACACCAGCAAATGAGGTCGAGCTAACATTACCTCCACAACAAGCTACCTAGCTGCTGCTCATTTTTGTCACCGTTCGTTCGGTCTCCCGCTTCCAGCAGCAGCAAACGACCTGTTGGACAAATGTGAACACCAGGCAGTATCACTGGCTTACAGTCTGTAGGGTAATTTGCAGCACAGTGAAGCAGTAATGGGTGACCAACGTCTACGTCTATTCAATTCATCTTAGAAATATGTGTTTATATTCTAGATGCGGTGCTCTACAAAAAATATACTTCTTAGCTGAATCAGTTGATTTTCCTATGGAGCTCGACTGTTTCATCTCATTTATTAACAAACAGGCTGCTTTGTAGAGGCTGCCTGTGGTTGTTGCAGACTCAGCCTTTTCCACGTGAACATGCTTTTAGCTATACTGGAAAATCCTGGATAAAAGAGGCAGTTAATGTTCTGCTTTGTAATGGCAGGCTTAGAGGAGCTTGATAAGGTGGCCTCAGCTGGCGCTATGAAAGAATGCAACAAAGCAATCGAATTAATGTGATGAAATTATCAGCTTTTTTTAAAGAAAAACAATCTTTAATTTTTGTCAGGGCTGCTAAGTCACACTTTCAGAAAGGCTGTTGTCGCTGATTTAGGGACTCCTTTATATTGCCCTGCTCTGATGTCGAGTCTGTTTAGCCGTGTTGATTAGCTGCTCGGTCCACCACTGTGGTCCAGACTGAATTATTTCAGCCGGTGCTGCATGAATTGGCACATTTTGCAGGGCAGGAGAACAGTCTGTTCTTCTTGCATGTTTTTTTTTGGGGTTATATATATTTTATATATATATATATATTTTTATTTTTTATGGAGGACACCCCTAGTGAGCATGGGGAGAACATGCAAACGCCACACAGAAAGGCCTGGTGCCCCAGGGGAATCGGACCCAGGACCTTCTTGCTGTGAGGCAACAGCACAAACCACTGAGCCACCATCTGCCCAGTACACTGATTTATGACCAAATACCTGCAAAACAAATGGCATTCCCATCAGCCTCAGCTGTACTATAAGTTAGTGCTAATTAGCAAATATTAGCTCGCTAACACGTTAAACTTTGATGGTTAAATATTAGTGTACTGATAGCATTTAACACAAAGCACCGCTGTGCCTATAGCACTGCCTCACAGAGCCGATAGCATGGCATAGACCCTTAATCTTGTTAACAGCATTACAAACTATGGTGGCACGGGAATCACAACAATAGGTCAGTTTTTCATATATACTGTAAATATTCAGTTCTAATGTGAATAAACACTATTTTCTTTAGTTTGAACATAATGTAGGATCCAGGGTTTTTGGAGCTTGACCCAAAGTCAGGATATCTAAACCTCTGCTGCATCAATTTTGACAATTCGGCAAGTCCTACAGCTAAATGGATAAAGTAGTCTTTAAAAATCCACAGGTTATAGATGGTTGTGGTTATAGCTGAGGCCATAGTTGGGGTTGCAGGATTGTTTGTACGCAGTCAGATGAGCACCAGTAGACCCTCCAGAGGTCAAGCTGAGCCGCTGAAGGTCCTCTATTGCTCTAGCTTTCAATCATTTTGCCCAGCCTCTGTATATTGTAGTACACTTTGCTTCCTCTCTCTTTCTCCCTCCCTCAACCTGTCTTTATCTATTTCTCCAGAGAAATTTATTAGGAAGTCGACATCATTAAGCACCTTGACTCGTGTGCTGCTGGGCTTTAATGTTTAATTTCACACCAAACAAGGGGAGGAGGACAGGGAGGGGGAGGAGGAGGAGGAGAAGGTTGAATTAGAGGGAAGAGGGTAGAGGATCACAGGGGTGCATATGTTTGTTAACGCTTATGTGTGTGTGTGGCATCATCTCAAACTAACCCATAAATCCTTCGTGGCCCGTTTCCCCAGCAGCATCAGTCAGATTTGTGTGTGTGTGTGGGGGGGGGGCTGCTCGCATTTGTGCATTTGCTCATTATTGTAAACCCAGTAATTAGCATCACCAGTGCATTGAGTCAGTGGCTCTGATTGGACCATTAAACCTACTGCCACTCAAATGTGTCATTTTAGAGCACACGGCGATCCATTAAAACGCACACTGTGCATTAATGAAACCCCCCTCTCCACACACACACACACACAACAAATCCAAGAGAAGTGGCCTTCATGAGCCGGTGTGCTCAAAGATGATGTACTCAAGATTCACACTCTCGCACACAACCATGGTTCTTGGAATGCTGTGTTGGACGCCTATATGTGTGTGTGTGTGTGTGTGTGTGTGTGTGCGTGTGTGTGTGTGTGTGTGTGTGTGTCAGCGCATTGACTGTAATACAACCCTCAGCAGCTTCAGATACACAGCAGCTGTCAATAACTCATCACTTCTTTCATTAAGCGTATCGACAGCTGGGCAAATTGGCTGTGTGCAGTGTGTGAGTCCTCTTATGTTCCTCTTTGAGTGTGTGACTGTTTATTGTTCATTCAAGGACCATACCATTAAGCTACCGTGTGTGCGTGTGAGTGTGTGTGTGTGTGTGTGTTGTAAAAGCCCACGCAGATGGAAATACAACACCTATGAATGAGTCTCAGCGTGCAGTGTGTGTGTGTGTGTCTGTGCTGACAGGTAGAAGCCATGGTGATGGAACATGTGGAGTGTGTGTGTGTGTGTCCAAAGGGGGGGACTGACGTAGGTGGAGGATATGGTGTATTAAGAGACCATCGGTGAACACGAAAACTCCGCTGAGAGGGAGGAGGAAGAGGCAGGGGTGGAGACTGAACATCAGCTAACAACCATGAACAAGAGACAAACAGTGAGGCGGAGGCAAATAAATGAAGCTCTAGTTGTGCATTGGAAAACAGCAGTCTGACATTAATCAATATATAAATAAGGAATTATTCTTACAGCACTTGTTTCCTCAGCCGCACGAAAAGCTTCTCATTCAGTTCACCGCGGTCATGTAACGGAAGCAGAGCACACACTCTATGTTGATAAACTGCAGCCTCTGATTCGAGTGCCCTCCTCGGAGCGCGGTGGGCCGTCCACTGTGTTTACCTTACCTTAAATCGCACGCAGACAACAGCAGGCTGTCGCAAAAGAGCCTCACACACCTCAACACACGTCAGAATGGTCAGTTGCACCTCGGTATTCTATGTGTTTATGTCAGATTGCTAGGCAGATTATCATGGCCTCTTTTCCATTTTTATTTCTTCCTTTAAATCAAAAGTGGCATCTCATGTTTTATGCAGTTGTGTACATTATGTGCTCATTACTGTGAATGCAGTCACCGAAAACAGCTGCCACAGCTCACTGGGGGTAAGAAGCTGTGTTGTTATGTGGAAACTTTACAGTGTTATATATATATATTTTTTTTTTATTTTTTTTATTTTTTTTTTATAATCTTACTTTATCCCCTCATATATCCACTTCTTCCGGAGCACTGACATGGCAAGTTGCATGCCGCAAGTGTGATATGCCCAGTGGCCCAAACTCAGCCGCTCAGGTCATTGTACAATGTCTAAAATCCACAGTTCGAACACACATAAGGCGAGCTCCTCCTCTTTTCTGGAAAGCTGACACAACGGTAGCCATGTTAATGTTACAAGGTGAATACTAAAGATGGACAGGCGCTGCAGTCGGCAACGCAGGGGCTGTCATCTAGGTAGGGGAAAGAAAAACAGGATGGAAGTTGTTGATGAAAGCAAGAGGTTGAGGCAAAGGTGAGGAGTACGAAGGGGGGGTAATAACGTGCTTGAGAAAATGGGGGAATTTAAAAATCATAGAATTAAAAATATACTGTAAGCTTAAAGAGTGCTCTCAAACATACGTCGCCTGACCACCAACACTGATGTACAATTATGTGTTCAGATCGCATGTGTTGTAGGTGTTAAGAAGGTGTGCTTTGTGTGTGTGTTACATCCCATGTGTGTTGCAGCACACCTCGCACTCCGCTCAGTCTCAGGAGGTTGATGGACATGTTAACTTCAGGTTAAAAGCCTCGGCAAGCACACATGCAAGCAGCAGCCATCATCTATCTATACCTGCTCCTTTCTGTATATTCTCTTCTTCTAATTAGACGGCTGACACCTTTTTTTAAATTTAGTAAATGTACAGAGGACAGACTGCCCGAAGAGGTGTTGAGCGGCGTGCTATTATTCCAACAAACAGTCCCGGATATTGTTATGGTGCCCCGAAAACACACACAAATTCCACCCAAAAAATCCCCCCAGCTCACCACTTATGTACAAACTGAAGGTAGCAAGTATTATATACAGGGGACGCAGGCGGATTTCATCTTTTGTGTTTGTGCGTGTGTTCTCATCGCCTTTCCCATGCGTCCACAAGTTAATGTTCCACATCAATATCTCTATCAGAGGGAGTGGAAGAAGGTGAAGGAGATGGAGCATGGCCAGAGAGGGACTACATCCTACTACATTCTAAGCTCCCTGCATCTTACACCATTTTCCACCAAAACCTTTGAAGGTTTCCAATACTCTAATGAAACACCATTTAATCATTTCTAAAAATATTTATATTTTGGTATTATTTAAAACCTATTTGTGCTTGACAGGTTAAAGCAGAAACCAACATTGAGTGAGGCATCACTCCACCATGAGCCTCCAGAGCAGCTTCAGTGCTCTGTGGAACTCCTCAAGATGGATCGATAACCGTGGCCTGGTTGCAAACAATTTGCTGCACACATCTTAGATACTCTCCCCTTATTAAGCCACATTTGAACGGGACTAGTATTTCCTGTGGACTTCTAGTAATTTGTAATAATTGCAGCGGTCGACTGTGATCATTGGATTTTATTTAATTTAATTTCTTTGCAAGGTTTTTGGTTTTCTCCTCTTCAATATTAAATGACAGTTTTGACGTCATCCGAAGTCCACTGGAGCCAGAGGTCTTTGTGAATATTTTCCCCAGCAGCGTGGTTGTGCAACATTTGATCACATTGCTTTTGGTAACGTGGGCCACCCGACACAGCCTGAACAATGCCTGTTTTTCTCCTTAGCGGCTCTTGCCATTCAGTAAGCGAATGTTATGCAGAGCCTTGAAATCATGATGGGGGATAATGTCAGGTAATCGAGTAAAGTACAGACTTTGTGTTTCCTGTGGTGCCTTTGCACGGGATATGCAAACTATAATATAATAATAATCATCATTGGACCCTAAGGTCTTCATGTCAAACATGAGGATACATTCACATGCAATTGTATCCCACGATGAAACTCGTACTCTGCATTTAACCCATCCCGCCATCCTTCCTTCCTTCTGAGGACAGCCTGGAGCAGTGGTCAGCCTTTAATATGGCGACCGGGAACCAAATCAAAGTGCTATATGGCCTATCTTGGTCAGGGAAAGGGCACAGTGTCCCAAGGACACTTCGACACCTACGACTACCCGGTTGAAATTCCGCAGCTTAACCTCCTAAGCCACAGCCGCCCTACGTTGGGGGTTCCATTTCTAAATCACATGAGGTCCCCTGGTAATACTCTTGGTAATAAATAATAGTGGCATCTGTGTTAGTTGTTATAAAGACTCACAGAAACAATTCTCAACATATTTATTTTATCATGTGACAACAGCTTCTGTGTCTCCCTCTCAAAGAGAAATTGGCTCACAATTGGCAGTGTCGGGCTGAATGGGTGAAGTGAAAGGGAATGGTTACCATTCTTCCAAAAGATGTTTCCTCATTTGGTGTTTCGATGGTGGTATTGGAGGGCACTGTCTAACGTTATGCATCCTGTGTGGAGAAAATTCTGTTAACTATGCATGTCAGCATCCATCAATATGAATATGCTCAATGTGTAAACAGCCATGCTATTCACATCCATGTCCACATCAGGGCCTTTTCTTTTATGTCTAAAAGGCGTTCAGACGGCTTCAGACCTGGTGACTGTGACGGCCATAGAAATGACTCACATCATTTTCATAGTCCTCATAACATTTTCTGAGTCCATATGACCGATGTTAAGTTTCTCCACTCATTTAATCATTTTTTCTTTTAATGTGTCACCATTTTTTATAGAACTTGCTCCACATTAAAGTTGGCACTCTGATGGCTGGACGGCTTTCATGTGTGTCCGAATAAGGAGACACAGACTCTGCAGTAAAGTTGAAAATATGCTGAGTAAATGCTACACTAAAGCAGCTAACATGCCAACATTATCTAAACAGAAAAATAAAGATCCCCTCCAGACATGTTTTAAAACATACTGTATATACACATAGTCTGCTTGGAACTTTAGTGTGTCTGATATGTTTCCCCATTAAACTCCTTTATATCCTCCTCCACCTTCTAGGTCACTGAAACAATGAATCTGCAAATTTTGTTTTTCTGCTGGACACAAGGTATTTCCTACTTCACTGTAAAGTCCATGTACACATTTTCAGTGGTGCACTTCAGGTGTCTACATCACACTTGCATACGCATCGGACCAGATTTGGCAACTGTAGGAACAAGAAGAGAAATCCCACAAATGAATGCTTCTTACCAAGAACCACGTTCCTCAAAAATGTCCAACAGGACTCGTATGTTACGCCACCTGAAAGCTCCATGATGGATACTCAAAGTAGGTGAGGAAAGGATAAAAAAAACGAGAATGAGAGACAGTGAGAAGAGTTGGTGAAAAAAAGAGACGTGAGAGGAAATGCATCCCCTGCAGCACAGCTGGGCTCGTCGTCATGTCAGCCTGTCACATGGGATCTGGCTAGAAATACTTAGTTCTCGGTCTCCTCCAAATGGGAAAATAGGCCACATCCTATTCAACACAGCCACTGCATGGCACTCTTTCACAGTAGAACATAATGCGCGTTATACGACATGACAACATGGCATCAAAGAGAATTATTCAGTGTGTAGGGATTGCAACAGAAGGTCACCTGTTATGCTGTTTGTGTCTTCAGATGCATTTGTCAAATGGATTCTAGATACAATGCAGTTTGTTTAATCCTTTAATGGTCTTTTGAGTTGTAATAGCTTGTTGAAAAGTTGCTTACCTTTAACTCAACCTGTTTCAGACACGTCTAGCACTTATTGAAGTGTGTTACCCCTCCTCCCCCTCCTTTTCTTTAGATGGCTTACTGAAAAGGAGGGTGTAAACGAAATGGTCTGATTTTACATGGTCTAATACAATGTTTTCAGATTATAAACTGTTGTCAGTGTGATCAATCCAGCATTATATATCAGTATCGTAATTTATTACGTCAGTGCGATTTTTCAGACATTTATTTATTTTTATTGATCTGGCTTTATGTCGCATGTTTATTCGTTGGGTTTTATATGTTGCACATTGTCCATAAAAAGAGATGTGTAATTTAAAAAAAAAGCTACAGCTTTATATTCACTTTAATGATGACAATTCTGTGAAAAGAAAGACTGCACTTTAACTGTACATGGACATTTCAGCCATTTTGGTAGAGACTCGTTACTTGTTTGTGCTACTGTGTGTTCTCTTTCATCCTGCTCTCACTCTACTTTCTGCCTGTTGAAAGGCAGTTTTTCGTTGCCACTGTCGTCTAGCACTTGCTCATGGTGGAAATGTTGGGTCTATACATATAGAAGTTGCTTTAGACTTGCTCTATATTAACAAGTGCTATGAGATAACTCTGTTATGATATAGCGCTATATAAATAAAATTAACTCCTTAAAAATAAAGTTCAATCAGTTGAAATGATAAGTTTAAGTGCCCAAAGTAGATAAGAAATGCTAATAATAATATTATAATGTTATTAGAGTGTGCTAAATACTTTGAACCAACCACTGCTGACTCTTGTAGAAACATATTGTAAATGAAAACAGTTTAAGCATGGCTAGACTGTCTCATCTGATCCAGTTTAGAATGCGTAGTGCAACTTGGTATGACATCGATATAATGTTGCCTAGAGCATGTCACTATATAAGCCACGAAATCAGGCGTCACTGCTATATGAGTACATATAAATGAATGTGGTTCTTGAGATGTCATACATTATACTAGATGCAGGCCACTTGTTGAGATATTCAGTGTAGCAGGAAAAACCACGTCATGATTTCTACAATGAATAAGTGAGGGGGGGGGAGTACGTCAAGCAGACCTGAACTCATTGCATCTCATATAACTGAGCTATCTTTTGCTCAGTGCACTGTATTCTGTTGCGTTCTTGAGTTTAAACTATTTGAGGAACGGAACTCCTTTCTAAAATAGAATCTTTGATGTGGGAAATAGATCATTAATGGAAAATAAATACCAGAAAAACATTGAAAGTGTCTCTCAAAACACATATTTCCATTTTGTTCCCCATGCTGATTACTTCACATGACTAACAATAAGATTTCTTATTGTCATCCTTTATACCGTCATTTTGGTATGGAAGCCCATTTCCGCCAGTGTGATGAAAAAAAAAACGGTTCGGTAAGTCAATATATTGAGAAACTATCTCAATATAATGACTTACTATCTCAATATATTGAGAAAGTATCTCAATATAATGAGAAAGTATCTCAATATATTGAGAAAGTATCTCAATATAATGACTTACTATCTCAATATAATGAGAAACTATCTCAATATATTGAGAAAGTATCTCAATATAATGACTTACTATCTCAATATATTGAGAAAGTATCTCAATATATTGAGAAACTATCTCAATATAACGAGAAAAGTATCTCAATATA
>JAVQJF010016289.1:0-59640 GCA_036023855.1 Gadopsis marmoratus | reverse complement strand
GGAACAACACAAGGAAGAAAACATGAAAACAAGTACACAGACAGGGACGTGACCTGGGAACACACAAGAACATACAAAAGACACGGAACCCCCCCAAGCCTCCCAGACATGGGCATGACAATCTCATCTCAGCATTTGTCCCACCCGGCTCTGCTTCCATGGTAATATTCACAATATTGTGGTGCATTCTGTTTATTCAAGCCAAACAGGAACTCAAAAACCTGACCTTAAACTTGATTCAGTTGCTTCAATCTGCTGAAATTGCATACATGATCAGAGGTCAGGTTCACCACTATGCAAAGTCTTCCCCTGCCTTTGGCAGACACTTTCCACAAGAAAACTCCTTAGTTACTCCAAACTACACATTGTTTGCACACTGGTAAAAATAAAAATGGTGTGGAGAGAAAAACATCACATATATACCTTATACGGCCCGGGCTCTTGGGGCCTTTATGGTTGCATATAAAAATAAACAAGCGTGCTGTCATCACAGAGGCTGTTATACTCTAAAGCCAGGCAATTAAAAATGTGCTGATAGTAGCAGGGCAGCAGCCGAGAGCTGAGGCGATGCCAGGGCCCCATATGTGCGAGGGGAAGAATGAACTCACGGCTGAGGTCACAGGAAAGAACAGCACACGTTGGTTTTATCTGGCGCAGTTTGTGCACGCTGCGTACGTGTTTGGATGCAGAGAATGTGCACGTGTGTGTATATTTACTTTTTTGTTTTATCTAAATGTGTTTTACTGTTTGCTTAATGTGTGTGTGTGCTATAGGTGTGTGTGTGTGAGTGTGTGTGTGCTTCTGTGAGTGTTAGCGGTACACCAATTACTGTGAAACAGACTCCCATTACAGTAAAGATTATAGGCTAAGTACAATAGTTGCATCTTTACAGCTTAATAGGGTGTGCGCAGGGCTGTATTGTTTGGTTTCTACCTGAGTTACTCAGTCAGAGCGAATGGCATCTCACACACGCATGCATACAGGCTTGTTTGAGATGTGGCGTGTGAGCAGGCTTGTGTACTCAATCACTCAACGGCGCTGATGACAGGTTGCACACACGCACAGGCTCAGAGCCTCACACAAACCCCACGAATATGCAGCAACCTTTCCCAGGAGAGCGAGTTCACACTTCACACTGTGTGTGCTGCAGCCATGGTGGCCTGCACCGCTGCCCAACACCTGCCGCACTCTGCATTTATGGTAAACAGAAAGAGGAAATTCTATGAAATCTTATATAGGGTTTGCCTTTCCATTGTTGTGCTTCCAACTGTTTTGAGGTTAAAATTAGTTTAGGAAATGCTGCTCATGAATCATGTTTACAGTGTAATCAAAGCAGAGCTGAGAAAAGCGCACAGTGCTTCAGGGTTTATTTCTACCAGGCTACCCCCCAGGGAGGTCCATAGATAACAGTGATGTTTTATCTGCAAATAAGTTTTAAAACTAATCATTTTATTAGTTCATGTAGGTGAATAGCCTGCCAACCTTTTCTGTGCTGTGGGGTTTTCTCCTCGTCTGTGCCTCTTTGGTAACGCAGTGACTCAGCATGCACGACAGTGGGAGGAACAACATGACGTAGTAGAGCAGAATCATGGCTGTACAGATGACTGCTTTGGTGAATATCAAGAGTTTGTTGTATAATATGTTAAAAAAGGCAATTGTCAGTCAACGTAACCAATGTCAGTTGGTCGGGCCACCCCTTTGAATCAGAGTGAAATATCGTCATAACTGTCAGATGGATTGGCAATTAGTAGCATGCTCACACGCCCACCTACCTGTTAGACATCAGCATGTTAGCACGTAAAAAGCTAACTTGTTTAATTTCACATTCGGCAGTAGTGACAATATTGTTGCCATGAGCCACAGGCTTATGTAATTCAATGCAGCCTTTGTAATCACTGGAGTTAAAAACGCAAAAGCGATTTTTACTTTTATTCTGTTAATGCACAACATTGCTATTTACAACTGCTAATATAATTGTTGTATGATTCATCAAATTGCAGCATCATTGCCCATGAAAGAACCATAACCCTCCCCCAAATGTAATATGTAAATATATGTAAATTGACATGAAAACCTATTTGAACTTTGCAGTGTATTTGCAATGCTGTACTGTACATTTGCAAATGCAACTTACACAGTGACTCCTCCATTACCATAGCTTCAGGGTGGGTTAAAGGTTAAATTAGATTGGCCATGACTGTCACCAACCTTTATCACACCAACAGATAATTTAGTATGTAGTATGAAAATACCAAATGTCATGATCTGGGCCTTCCCCTGTGGTTTCTAGGAGGTGAGGCTGCTGTCTCATCATACACACACCTGGCCGTCATCTCCTCATCACACACCTGCTGCCCATCTCGTTTCATCAAGCCACAGCAGATCTACACGGACCATCCAGATCGTTGTCTACATCAGAAGTGGTAGTACGGCGCATAGCTCTACGACACTGCCTAGCAAAGATTGTTTTCTACGTTCTGCTTAATTAAGGCTTTGCATTTCTCTTCCCTCCAGTGGAGTGTGTTTCTCGGCCTCTCCTCTGGATGTCTACCCCTACCCCACCTTCACCTCCTCTCTGCCAGCCCAGCCCAAAGAATACTGTTCATACTCCTCACCACTGCCCGTGTCTGCTCCTGGGTCCACCTTCCCCACAACAGCCAAACTGCAAACGCTGATTTTGGCTGCACTCTGGAGCCTGTGTCTTAAAATTCAAATGAGCTCACTTACAGAGAAGACTTCAGAACATACTTTTCCTGCTACGTATATGTACACGTATGTGTTACAACGGCCTATAAGTTGTCATACTGTATTCATATATTAAAAATATAGCTTTGTAGATTTTTTGATTTTTACTGTACAGTCCAGACAAAGCTTACTCATAGATCACGTGACTCCTTAAAATAGAATGACTGGATTCAAAAAGTTAAAAGAAAGAAAAAAAACAACGTTTTGCTTGTAACAATGCACAAAAATGTACAAGAAATCATTTACTGCGAGAGTCCAAGGAAACCCTTAACATGGTTTGCTAAAACACAGCTGATATAAATACACATGCCCCCACACACACACACGAGTCATAAGTCTACTGTCTGTAGCCTGCAGCATTCAGCTTAAGACGGGGAGTGAACTCATCCTCTCACAAATACAGACCAGAGGGCGAAAAACAAAGCAAACACAAGACTTGGTGTGTCTGAGTCCTGCAGTCTGAGCAAGCAAGAGTCCTGTTTGATATATGATGTCACCGAAACTCAGCCTGAAGAAAGAAGCGGGAGCAAACACTGCTGTCGTGTACACACACACACACACACACACACACACGCAGACACACAGATCTGTGCCCTCTTTGCTTCTGTGGTGAGGTCATCGGGTAAAGAAAACACTCCTCTCTGAATTCTTCCTTATCTGTGCCCATTTATCTTGCTTTTCTTCATTATAATTTGAAACTTCAGTAATTCTTCCTTTTCTCGAAGCTTTAAAATGTAGCTGTTAGGTTGGTTCCTGGAACTTGGTACTCAGGTCGCAACAGTGGTTTGTTTGCCGCAAAATAAGGAAGAAGTGGGCAGTCCGCACAAACAGCTAAACCCACAAAGCCTAAACAGACGAAGAAAAGCGCCACACCCACAGAAACTTTGTACAGTCAATAAGCAATAAAGTAAAATACTCAAGGATCACAACTTCTGCGTAAAAATATAAGCCAGATTTTGAAATGAATTGTGAAATTATGAATTAATTTATTGCAGTTCAAAAGGAGGCGAGCTGAGGAAAGCCACTTTGGACGAGGCCTGTAATTCGTTATTGTAGCCGTCTGTGACTCCTTGACTGTATAATGTGCAGTGTGGCGTGCCAGAGGGTTTCACCCAGAGCCTCTGTCCTGTTTGGGATGAGAGCGCGTTCTGAAGAAGGGAGGAGTTTGTATCACTTGTGAGTTCATTATTGCTGATTTAGAAGAAAATAGAACAGCCAAGTATTCTAGGAATTGTATTTGCGTGTGTTGCAGGATTACTCTGGTGATATTCTTTGTTTTTCTTCCTATAAAATAAATCCTATGAAAAAAGCAAAAGCAACATTGAATTGATCCTACTAACAAAGTATTGCTTGTGCAGCCAAAGCCTGATATAGTGTGTTCATCTGCCTCATGGAGACCCATTGTTGTCCAGAAACTATTAAAAAGACATGTTGCAAGGAGACACACTGTTCCACTGGGTGACACCTTATTATTTTGAGTCAGTCCCACAACCATCGCTCTGCTGTTGTAAATACTCAAAAGTCAATGTTGAGGGACTGACTAATGCATTGTTCATTTTGGTCTTTTGATGGCATTTGTTGACAATAAGGAAAATATAGTAGTAACACCAGCATTATAGGTAACCTATTCTGTCTTTCTGCCACCATGTCTTGCAGCTAACAGCTCGAGCTACAGAGCACCATCAAAATTGCAGGACTCTTTTAGAACATGCTCACAACTAGACTACATTTTTCATCCTCAAGCTGGACATTTGCAAAACCAATTACCTCTCACTCAGAGCGCACAAAGGGACAGAGAGACGTAGGGACCTGACCACATGATTTTGTAAGAATACATTTACCTGAAGTCATCACGGGCTTTCCAAATGAGCCGGGTAACTGATCCTGCCAGCCAGCTGGTGCTGACGTTCTGTGGGTTTAGACGTGATGAGAGGAGGAACATAAGGAAGGGATCAGAGGATGAGAAAACGAGCATAAGGAACGTATTGAGGTGGTCACACTTAATGCTGAGCATCTACATCTGAGAAACTGCCTCTCAGTCTCTTTCTAGCTTTTATCTTTTATTTATCTTTCACAGTTAGATTTTTAGGCAATACGCTTATGCAGATTTGACTCACAGCGGGGAAGAAGAGATGAAAGGTGGTATTACTTTAATTGTTTTTTAAGTATTGATATTAAAGTCATCTACCTGGCTGACAGACTTTTTAGTCCTGTATGGTAAACAACTTTAATCGCCATGCCAGTGATGAAAAACCTTCCTCCCTCACTCCACCTTTCATCATCTGTACTTTTCTCCTATAATGGCTGCTTTTACTTCACCCCTCTCACAATTACACACATCCTCCCCTCTCCCCCTCTCTGTCGTGCCTAGACCCGTCTCTGTTTTATGTGCCCGAGGAGAGGGGTGCACGTCTTTCTGTCTATACTATCTTTACCATGTCTGAACCGCAGGCAGCACACGCGACTTCCACTCGACCATTAATGCCTCCGGATCAGGAACAGGTGGTTAATATAATTCCATTTGAAGGCTTTTCCAACGCTGGCTGCACGCTCTGTACGCAGGCATAAAGTGTAGGAAAGGAATTCTGTTATTTATAAAAACTGCGTGAGCAAACATTTTTAGTACTTGCAAGACGCCATTGTGGGATTAAATATGTTAGAAGGTGTGTTGTTGTTCTGATTTTCACAATTTAGAGAAACACACACATACGTGTAGATGGGTATGCTGCGCAAACAGAGTGAATATCACCCCTGCATAACCTGAATATCTCCTTGTTAAACAAGTACAACATATATGTTGTTCAACAAGAAAACAACATGCCGTGGAATCTATTTTCATCTGTTGTTTTGCAAGACATATGTCAGATCAGGAGGCCTGGATGCCTTTCATTTGTACTGTGGTGCTGTTACGCCTGTGTTAAATTGGTAAGCAGAGTTCTCTCTTCATATCTTCCACACACCCAACAACGAAAATGTATCATTTGCGGTGGCTGTAAATAAACAGCAGCAGGTGAACATCAAAACTTCCCATTAATCACTGCAGAAGAATGCTAGAGTCACGTGAGCGTTTATTTATTTATCACATCGTTATGGTGATGGTAAAGCTGAAAGTGAGAGCTGAATGTCAGAACACCTCAGGCCATGTTGTCACACTAGATTTACATTTTTGGCAATGTTACTGTTATGATATAACAATATAATATAATATGACACTGAAATATCACATGTACTCTGGTGTGTTGTAACCAGTGGTGGAAGATGTTTTCAGATCCTTTACTTAGTGTAAGTAAAAGAAGCAATCCCACGAGGTAAATCTACTCCATTACAAGTAAAAGTCCTGCATTCAGAATCTTACCCTAGTAGAAATACAGAAGTATCATCTGATAAATGTACTAATATCATAATTGAATGAATGAATTAGATTACTATTACTGATGCATAAACATGTAAGAAGCATTTAAATGTTGTAGCTGGTCTAGGTTGAGCTCATTCAAACTACTTTATATACTCTTGGGTAGTTTTTATTTTTTTATTTTATAGGTGAATCATATGTTTTGAGTGTAACATGTTTATCTGCACTCCCTTCCACTAAAGGAATTGGAGTAAAATGTGCAATATTTCCCTCCGAAATGTAATTAAATAGAATTATAAGGTAGCAGGATGGCAATGGAAATGCTTATGTAAAGTACAAGTACCTCATAATTGTATTTAAGTACTGTACCTGAGTCAATGTGCTTAGTTACATTACATTTATGAAACTCTGCAGCACTTGTGATGATTAAACTCTAAGCAATACAGAAAATTTAAACAGTGATGATAATGAGAAACCACACTACTTTGTCAGTGTTTTATTTCAGGTTTGAGGCTCATTATGTTTTGCTGGTTGCTGGGGTGTGTCCCAGTGGGTGGGGCTATTTAGTTCCAAAACAGAGAGCACAGTATATTTTGGAAAGCCGCACATAGCAGCACCTAGTAACATAATGGCTTTGGTCCTGGCACTGATTAACAAACTTACAAAACTCCTGCATATATTATGGTCCCTTTATATTCACAGCATAAATGAGTAAGTTATATAGTAAATCAGTAATTAAGTGTTTAAGAGTCTACCAGGTCACTGTAAGTGAATCAATCGAAGTCAGTGGAAATGAACGTGCCATGCTTTGATGACTGGATTTCTACAAAAGCAATAATGAGCTGTATGTGATCTATAAAAGCTAAACATGGAAAAGACATCAGAGTGGGGTCATTTATAGGTGAAGAAAATTAGGCTTTTCTTTTCTGTGTGAGTCCATGTTGGCTTAGGGAAACCTTCAAAGCAAGTGAAGTAATGTCAATTACATTACAATGAAGCTGATGTAATAACCAATATTGTTTGACTTCTTTATTAAAAAAGCACAACATTATTCCTTTGTTTTACAATTTGAGCAAACAACATAAAGCTCATCTGGTCAATTTGTTATCAAAAGGGACTGACTGACTGCATTTCCTCTCTGTTTTCACAATATTTAGATGATTTGCCTTCATTTCATCCCAGATCTTTTCAATTATTAGTGTATGACCACGTTTTGACCTCTTGGATGGGACAAAGAGAAATGAAGCCCACAGCAGATGTGAATGGTGAAGTGATAGTGATGGAAATATGAAGGGCGCCAGTAAAAAGGGGCCTGTGCTTTAGTTGGAGGCGCACCAAGACTCCGTGCAGAGAAAGCAGGGGCAGGGGAGCCGCTGCAAACACAGTTGGGATATCATCCACACGGGACATGAATGCTGAGGCTGATTTATGTCCATAATGTGAAGCTTGGCAAGTTTAAAAAAAAAAATGATTGTACTGGCTGTTTGGACATTTTCTGGCACAGGTTTTGTAAGAAAGTCATAAGAAGAAAATTTAAATCCATTCACAAAGACATTTTTTCAGCATTACAGTTGTCGTGACTTCCCGTGTGCTCCTCCTCCTTTATGTGGTTTTGAAGAGGCGTATACTGACAGAGATGGCCACAAATGAAAACAAACAGGTGCTGCCGGCAGAGCATGAAGCCACACAACATAAATCACCCAAACACACAATGAATACAAATATCGAAGATCACAGTGTAATTAGAGACAGAGGTCACTGTCATCCGCACAAAAGAAAACACAATATGTAATTTGTTTGTCATTTATGCCTTCCAGGGGGAACTCTGTTAGTCCACTCACAGGACTCGGTGATTTGTAATAATCAGATGCACACAAGATATACAGATAGAGATACAAGAGATACAGATATCACTGTGCAAAATGAAGAAACAAACAAAAGGAAAACAATCAAGCAAGCTCAGAATGTGCATTACGAAAATGTTATTATTTCACAAAGAGAAGGAATAACAATTTTAAAACAATATGCAAAGAAGAATAGGCTATGCTGTACTGCACTACAGCCATTGCCTTAGACAAAAGATCAAATTACTCTACTATATTACTATATATATACAGTATATACTGTATATATATAGTAATTGTTGGTATCCTTCCGTTAAAGAAGGAAAAACCCACAATGGTCACTGAAATAACTTGAAACTGACAAAAGTAATAATAAATAGAAATTTGCTAAAAATCAACTAATAAAAATCAGACTTTGCTTTTGAATTTTGGTTCAACAGAATCATTTTAAAAAACAAACTAATGAAACTGGCCTGGACAAAAACTTAATATTTTGTTGCACAACCTTTTGAGGCAATCACTGCAATCAAGCGATGTCTGTAACTCTCAATGAGACTTCTGCACCTGTCGACAGGTATTTTGGCCCACTCCTCGTGAGCAAATGTCAAAGGTCATTCACACCTGCCTGTGGACAGATAATCAACCACCTGTTATTTACCCTGGCTCTGCATCCATTCACTGGCAGATCGTTTTGTCATGCCCTGTGTATGCCGGTACTCTGTAGTCCAACATCAGCCTGCCTGGTCATGGCGGACCTCGTCTCCCTCCCCGTGGCTCTTCCAGCGTCAGCAAATAAAAACCAGTAAAACCTTACCTGCTGCTTGTCGTCTGTGTCTGCGCCTGGGTCCTCCCGTCTCCGTCACGTAATATCCGGGTTATAGCTGCATTAGCAAGTCAAAAAGAAAATGTACAGCAAGCTTGAACATCAGCATTTTATTATTACAAAATTCAGGCCAAACAACTGAAAGAGATGTTTTTCTTATTTCAAAATGTATATATACTTTCTTTATTTTACAGACATATTTTTTCAGGCCTTCCTCATACTGGCCTCTCAAGCTGATCGCCCTAAGTTGTAACACCTGTCATAGATAGTTAAAATGCCAGTCAGGCAACTGCTCATTGATTGACTTTACTGTATCCTGAAGAAGGCAGTTTGCCAAAATGTTTGTGTATTGGCAGAATCACTCCACACACGTTTTGTTCTCTGCTGCTCATACCAATTAAGAACAGGTTTAGATGTCATTTGCCAAAATAAATCACAGAAACGTGCATCAGGGACAGATCCCGTAAGATTCTGAACTTGTCCTCAGAAGAGCCCAATATAGACACCAAAGCAGTTCTTTTCGCTTTGCGTGATCTCTCTTTCTCCCTCTCCTCCTCCAAAAGGTACAACTGCTTTACCTTGGAAAACTGAATAATGTAAGTGAATCACCAGACTTTCCTTAAAGAGGGAAAGGCCAACCAGTATAATCAAATAAAGTCCCTGGTTGGGTAAAGTAATTGGTCACGTAGCATAATGTGTGCAGGCTTATGAGCCAAAGCAATGACTAACAGCTGATGAGTGGAAATATCTATAGCATAAATGCAGAGTCCAGTGCTGTGCGTTTCTTCCCTCCTCCTCCTCCTTTCACTCCCCTCCTCCCCTCCCTGTACCCCTCCTCCCCTCCCTTCCTGCTTTTCCCGCCAACTGAAATTTTCTCAACTCCATTTCACAGACACGCTCTCTCTCTCTCTCTCTCTCTCTTCTCTTCTCTTCTCTACTCCTCATTTTCATTTATATTTCACTCTCTCTCTCTCTCTCCCTCTCTCTCTCCTGTGACGAATAAACGGGCCTCACGTGATCTCCTCTTCCACCCCATCTGCAGAGAGGACACCGCCCTGTCTGGCCTCTGTGGCGAACTGAGCCACACCGTGATTAGCTGAGGCCGAGAAACTTCAGCGAGAGGAACCGCGAGTGGCAGACAGGCATAGCGTGTCTGAGACGAAAGCCTGGCTGACTGCTGGACAAGTCGGCGTGAAGTGTTTCACTGCAACACACTGTACATCTGTTTTGCATGCACATTGTCACCACGTGTTGAATACTTACAAAGGGCTGGCGATTATATCCCTTAAAATTAAAGCATTTTATTCTTTACAGTCAACTTTAATATCAGTAACCTTTATCCCAGCAGTCATTTTGTGAGCGAAGATGTTGCCGTTTTTAAACAGATATCAAATTTAGGAATGAGACCCTTCCCTTGTGCATTGGTTGAGTGATGAAGCGACTAGACGCTTCAACAGATGACAGATGCTTGAAACACCTCATGGAAAAAGGAAGTAAATCACAGTTTTTGTCAGTTATAAAAGAGGTCTGGCAATCAGTGCTCGACAGTGGAGCACTGTTTTTGCCTCACGTTGACATCTTAGGAAATCTGTTCCCAAAGTGCAGCTGTGTCCAATCAAAAAGCTGCAAAATTATTTAATATGGCAAGAGCAAAGAAAGTCTGAAAAGTCGGGACAAAGAGAAACATCGGTCACAAATTGAACCAACTGGGATATTATGAACACTAAACGACTGAACCACTCCCTCACTGCTGACTGATGAAGTCACTAATTAACTGTTTTATTGCCCTGCTGAATGACATATTGATCCTTGTGATTGGTATACAGAGCTACAACATATTTTGTGCACATCTAAATATTATATCACAGTTTGTCATTGGTATGCAGCAGTGAACTTCATTACATAAGTGAAGAGGCAAGATGGTATTAACATCTCCAAAAACTGTAAATGTACAGACGATTATTATAAAACATTACAATATTAAGATTTCATTTGATTTTATCATCTATTGATGTGATTTGATTTTAAAATGACACTACAAGTTTAGCACTAGTGGTATCACCAAAGTCATGAAGTGCTGCTGAACTACCTGGGAAGAACAATCAGGTTGTGTTCCCAATAAACAACATCAGTCAACACAGCAAAACGTTCTGTAGTCTAGTGTAAGATGTCTTCTGGCTCTTGTCTTATGTCCTTTTCTGTTTTATGTCTTGCAACAGAAATATAGGACCAATGCAAAACATCTGAAGCAAAAACAAAATTTTTACTCGAATATACGTGCTGGGTTGGGTCACCGATGGAGAAACCGAGAGATAGAAATTAAGGAGGGATAGATGAGCTAGTCAGTCAAAACGGGATAAAACAGGAAGACGGCGACGAGAAAGATATTTGCCCCAAGGATTTTGCAAACATCACCGCGTCTCAGCCAGTCTCTCCCTGCCACACCCTGAATCTCCCTCTTCTCCCCCCTTTGACTGTCATTGAGCATTTTGCTTGTCTGAACCTGCCATGATGAGGCTGCTTCGCCTCTGTTGCTGTGTCTGGGTTCATCATACAAATCCCCCCCAATGAATGTATTATAATGTCTAGACCAATAACAGTGTTTTATTTGGTTGCACATTGGCCAAGTGGTTAGATAGACCTCCAACAGGAGGGTTTAAATCCTGAGCTGATGATCCGTCTGCCACATACTTTGAATAACAGAATGTGGTGACATTAATTGAAGACAAAAACAGAAAAAGGTTATAAAATGATACAACAGTCTCTTACTTTGCAGAGATTTCCTCTATTTGCACTCAGGTGTCAGAGAAAACTTCCTCTTTCTCAATCGGTCCCCACCAAGGTGCTGATTGATCTTTTCGCCGTCTCATCACTAAGCGCTAGAAAAACATTCACCTTCATCCCCTAAAGCATTGCAGTTACAAAACCATGTCTGGGTTTGACATGTGTAAACCATTGAATTAAGAAGGATTTAGAGATGAGATTATATTTCTATGTGTAAGTGAATGAGTGTGTGTGAAGTGTCTGGTTATGTCATAGCATTGCTTTGTCTTTTATTACAAGGAGATAAAGTCGGCGCTTGAAGAAACACAATATGACAATTTTGGTTTAACGTTACATGACAAAACATAGATTGTGTGGTTATTTATCACTGTTGATCTTGATTTTCTGCCATTTGTGTCACCTTGTCCAAATGTCACCGCTCAATCGACCGTCCGCTAAGCCTCGCTGGCTTTGGAAGAAATGCCGAATTAGGTTGCTACTGTAGGTAGTAAGCTAGTTAGCTGGAAATGCTAACAATTACACCTCACTTTAGAATGGACAAGCACACCGTTTAATCCATTCCATTTACACTTTTGTGTTTTTAGCTTTAGAAATGTTAAAAAGAGACAAAACCCTCCAAACTCTTTAAATGGTGAGTATCAGTCTTGCTACAACGCAGCACACGTTGCTTCAGCAGGTGGAGAAATCCAAAGCTTGACAGGCCTGCTGAGCAAAGTTTTTACTTTAAAGCTAAGGTAAACTGGCTTCAGATAAGGGGCTATAGAAACCATTACAGCGTACATACAGCAAGTTAATTCAAAGTGTGTTATGGAGCCATGCATCATCACAATGACCT
The DNA here is from genome assembly GCA_036023855.1 of Gadopsis marmoratus. NCBI lineage: Eukaryota > Metazoa > Chordata > Actinopteri > Centrarchiformes > Percichthyidae > Gadopsis > Gadopsis marmoratus. Next base: position 47,257 of record JAVQJF010016289.1, on the reverse strand, counting down.
TTGCTCAGAAACTTCCTGCATTTTTTTGACTTCAAAAGACCCTATATGGAGGAGTCTGTGCGTCTCCAGAGCTGTTTGTCTGCCACCAGGATGTGATGCATGATGTCACCAGACCCCCCAAAAAGTCCCAGAACTGAGCATTCCTGCTGCAGGAATGTGAAGAACGCTCACCGTCAGCCGTTTTCGGGCCCCATGGGGTTATCAGGCAGCTGTAGGAACTGACCAAAGTCTTTACAACAAAACAGAAAAACATCCATATATCTGACAGCGGCGTGTCTCGTTCAAAAGACCGGCAGGGTCAAAGGGTGTCGGGGGTTAGGTGTGATATACATGACAAATGGCAGTTACAGACAATAGGAGGGTCTGTAGGAATGAAAGCTCCTAAGTGTGGACGATGAAGGCAAATTAAAGTGAGAGGTCTTGACCCGGGCCAAATATCAAGCAGCTCAATGTTTTTATCTTATTGTATGCATGTTACTTGTTTCATGGTGTAAAATGTCAAAGCAGAAAAAATAGGTCCCTGAAACCTTCCTTAAATCTTAAGTAGTTATGTTTATATAGTCATGTTATTGGGTAATAAAGGAGGACAATAAAGAACAGTGTCAAACAAATATCATGAAACTGAAACAAATTAGGGATTTAACCTGTAACTTTTCAACTGGATGATCACAAAATACTTTTGATGCCACCAATGTTACTGAGTAAACCAAAAACAGATTAAAACGCCATGGACAATGCTTCTGCTTCATCAACAACAAGAAAAAACAGAGGGACTAACATGCTGTTTCCACAACTCCTTGCATGACTCACAAGCAAATATGAGCCTCGCTGATGTCCTCTTCCTCCTTCTTCTTCTCTTTGTTCTAATTTTAAAAGCCTGACACTGACAAATAAATAACCTCTCCTTGGGGTTTCAAATGAGTCAGCAAAGCCTTTCATCACACGCCGATGTGTCAGTGGGTTCAGACGTCTGTAATTCGATCGGAGCGCAGAGAGAGAGAGCGCAATTCTGGCCTTTGACCACTGGCCAGGCTCTGCATCCTCTCATCTCTCGTGAGACGTGATGCGAAGCTACAGAATTTAAACGCTGCCAGACCTCCTAGACATCTGAGCGCAGTTGCTGCTGTCCTCGGTGTGCACACAAAGACTAGACACAGTCAAGTCACAAAATGTGTCCCTCTGACTAATGTTAGTGATAGTTTTGCTATTTTTGTGATTTTTTCCCCCCTTCTGTCTATCTGTCCTTCTTTCATCTGTCTGTCAGAGTTTCTTTCCTTTATGGTAGAAAGTTTTTGATTTAAGCTATCTACCACAAACCCTTCATAACGCTTTTATTCCCCTATAACATAACACTCCGAAGCTCGTTTTTTCTCTTAGCTACACGTGTGTGCATGTTACAAGACAACAGTGGGGCCGTGCTAATCCTCACAGTCCGATATCCAGCACTACCGCACAGTTAAAGACATGCTAACTAAGCCGAGTAACGTAGTATGAGTAGTGATTTTTAGTCCCTAATATGGGCCAAGCCACCAAAATGCTGGATCCTACAATTCCTAGTGATGCAATCATATTGCATGTTTCCTTTAACCCTAACTGTTTATGATTCTTGTGGCGAGCAAGCATACTGTATAAAAATGTGGTGTGCCACTTTAAATGCACTTAAAGGTACCTTGTGGAGTTTTTGGCCACTAGTAGTGCTATGGAGCAATGTTTTTATGAGTGACACAAAATACATCCGTGCTGTGGTTTCATGCTATTGCACTGAGTGACAGTTGGTGGAGGAATCTCGTATAGAAGTGTAGCAATGTGCCAACAAAAGCAGTGAAGAAGAAAACCGCTAGCATGCAAACACTGAGATAATCAAAGCAAGATTAAATATTAAATAAATTGGTATTACAAGTTGTTTTATGAGGAAGGAAATTAATTTGAGGATACATACATATAAACATAACTTATATTGGTTTACAAAAAACTCCACAGGGCACCTTTAAAAATGTCAGTATGAAAAGTAAATTTACATGACCTTTGAGTGTGAAAATGCGTGGGGGTTGGTGTGTGATGCACACAATTGTTCCAAAGTGCAATGCACAACAGAAACGGAAAAAAAAACAACAACTCACATTTGGAAATAATTAAAACAAATTGTGGACAGTGGTGAGACAGTGCCGGGAAGATCTTGGACAACAAAAGAATATGGTATTGCATGTCTGGAAAAACCCGTTGGTTTTGGTGCATTGATAAGTTTCCAAATTGGCAGTAGCTCTCCAAAAGTTGCAGCTTGATGGGTGTCTGTCAGCACGTGGCTTGAATCATTTCCTCATAGTGTAAAACTGCAAAGCACATTGGTATGCTAACTGCGAAGACATTATACCATGAAGATTAGCACATAGTGTGTATTTAAAATGTATAGTAACATACAGTGTAAAAATTGGGACACACCATTTGCACACACAAGCATGTACAACACACACACAGACACACAGAGTCATGATCAAAGGCAGGCACTAATGTGTTACATGCAGGACAGGGACAGTGAGGAGTGACTATAAGAACAGCTGTGACAGATTTATGCTGCACATAAACTTTGTCGGCCAACGCACTGATAACCAACCGTTTTTACTAAAACTGAAACCGTGACATTTGAATGTTGTTCACAAGCAGCTATCTGTGGCCTGCTAACTCTGACCATCTATTCGAATCAAAACTAAACCATACATCGGCAAATATTTAACATAAAACATCCAAATGTCCGAGAATAACTCCATGCAGAAAGTGCCAACATTTGCTGACATGTTAACATTTGTTTGCATCTTGAGTGGGTTGTGTTTGAACAACAGAAGGGGTTGGTGTGTGATACAGAGAGAGATAGACTGTTAATAACTGTCTGGTGTAGCAAACCGCACAGAGCTGTGAAACCACTACTGAGGTCTCAATAATGAGGAACTATAACTGTCAAGTTCAGACCCCCGACACACAAACACACACGCAGCATCTAAAACCCCTGAAACCCTAACCAGCGTAGAACACGTAAAATATTTCATCAGTTGGTTTTAGGTAGAATCCCTAGCAGGAAAATGTATTCAATGTATTCAATGAGAATGATGTGAACTATGTCACAGCTGGTTTACAGAGTTAATAACTGACAGAAATGTTGGACAAGAAAAGCCAACAAGAGACAAATGTGTGTGGAGCGATTGCATCATTCAACTTGTCCTGACCAGCCCTCGCTACATCAGCAGACACCTGATCAATACTACAAACACACACGCACACACACACATCCTGCAGGCACACCAGCACGCTCGAACACGTGACTCACATGCTGTGGCCTATTATTAAAAGTGGGTACATGTTAGACATGTGGTGAAAGACATGGCAGGAGAGTGAATAGAAGAAGAAGGAGGATGACGAGGTCACTGAGTTCGTCCACGCTCCACTTACTGGTCATACCACAGAATCACTTCTAGTTTCTCCTCCTCGTTCTGTCTCTTCCCAACAGACGTGTGGCCTTACCACACACTAACGGTCTGAGTCAGAGAGTGGGCCGCTTATGAAATCCAGGTTTGCCACATCGCCCCTCTCTCAGTAGTTAAAAAGAGACATATGTCAGCTCCGTCTTTCAGCACTCATCCCAACGGCTGCACGGGGCCCATTCACTGCCATCATATCAGTCCCTGCAGGACACAAACCAGACACAGGTGATGTGCGCTTGTGGCCTACGTGTTGATACACAGACCGTTTAATTTTCATGGTTCCTCTTGGTCCCAACAAGCCGTTTGAACAATTTGCAGCATATGGCAGATGTTCAAAAGCAATATGGACCGGCCTATATTATGTGGCAGCACATATTACCACTGGGATCAAATGTTAAACCAGGAATTTATGGCAGGAGAAAACGAATAAACTACCTTTTGATCCAAATGTTTTGCACAGAGACAAGCAAGTAGTCCGTTCACAAAGTGGCGCATTGGGAGCTATTAGGGAACACAATCCAAAGCTTGAAGGAACATGGCGCTGCTTTATACAAATACGATAAACCACACAATTAGAGTGAAGCTTTTTGAGTTTGATTTCAGTTAAATAAACAGAGAAGAGTAACAGAGCAATGTAGCGGGCATAATGACACACAATTAGTTTCTTCAAAGTTTACATGTTGGTGTAGTAAAAGTTTCCCATCATTTTCGACATTCACATTTTCCACAAGAGAATCAAAGCCTGAGATTTGCAGCTGCGGTGTAAAGACATTGTTTGCAAATGAGCATGAGACAAAAATACTTAAGTTGCCATTGAGTTCCTTACGCTGTTAAAAGATAATGCCTGTAATTAACATATATGAGCTCCAGTTGTACATGTACACAGCTGACGGTTAACAGATGTGGTTACATTTTTCACTGAAAACATGTTTTTCACTTATTTAATGTACTGTTAAAGGGCAAAAAAATGTAGAGAAAGAGAGAATAGTGTGTGACATAAGCTCTGGCTCACAATACTGTGCACACATCTCGGATCATAGACCATGTGAATATCTGTCAAAGCTCATATCATCCAATATTTTTGTTGTCGTAAATGTAGTAACAGTGTTGACATATGCCTGTCACTGGTAATGACAAAGCGTTTTCATATGAGTCACACTACTCAAACATGTTAATGATACTTGCGATCTGCAACCAGCACGTCCTTTGACCTCACAGAGGACACAACTCTAATGACAAATGACCGTGGTGATTGGTTACAGCTGAGTCTGCAAGTGTGCATGTGTGTTTGCACTATATACTGTGTGTGTTTACATCATAAATGGTGTGCTTGTGCTTTCATGCAGTGTACAGAATACATGTACATGCAATTCGAGTAATTCCGTGATGTAGAATGTAAAACTTTCACCCATTGCTGCACATGCTGTTAGTTTCAGTATGGTTTCACTCTGTATAAAAACAATATTACAACAAGCTGTGAGATTAAATGCCCTTTCACTGTCTTCAGGGGATAGAACTGGATCAAACCAATAACACGAGTCTGAGGTCTCAGTTTCAGGAAAAACCTGAGGAACTATTGAATAATGAAAGCATCGAATGGTGTTTGTCTCATCTAAACACATTTTCTCAACAAACCACTTCCCAGTTTGAAAACCCCCTTTTCTTTATCCTTTCCTTATAGAGATGTAGTCGATTGGCAGGAGCAGCCTCCTGATGTGCTTCCCCCATTTTGACAGGTTTACCGACTGAAGGATACTGTGGCTAACAAGGCCTGACTAGCACCACCCAGCCACATCAAAACTACATCCAGTCCCACTGAGAATATGCACATTCATTCTTTTATTGTTTTCTACAGAGGAAAGCAAGAAAACAAGGATCTTCTATCGCTGTCTCACAGCCAGTAATTTTCCTTCAGAGCACCCATGAGAGCCATACATTTGCACATATGGCAAACTGAGTCTGGATTTATATGGGGTGAATTGTTTTGGGATTCTGTGAGAAGAGAAGGGGTAACATTTTAACTGTTCTGTGGCAAGACAGAGCAGGAGACACACACACACACACACACACACACACACACAGAGAGATAAATGTGTTCATCCTGCTATTTTTCTGTTGTGACATGAAAAACAGGTCCATGCTCAAAGTTATGGGCTGTCTTTTTCATACACATTGAAATGTAAAACTCTCCATTCTTTGATGTGAGTTTCCTGGAGATTCTCAGAAACATAACTCCAGTTCTGCGCGCGCGCACACACATACACACACACACACACACACACACACACACACACACACACACACACACACACTTTCAGGAAGGGTGGCCCATTTAAATTCAGTGCTGCACTATGACTAAGGTTAGGTTCAGTTCAGGGCTTCTGTTTGCAAAAACAACACGTGTTGACACACATGTCTCTTCACAGTTTGATGCAATCTTTACACACCGGCTCCAGTAACACAAATATGCCAGTTTGACTGCAGAAACCTTCAAAAAACTTCCTTGAAATGCACTCAATATCCCAAAAATACATAAATGAAATCCTCATAACTTGTCGAAATGTATTGAGAAGAGTGAACAAAAATAAGAAACTTCTGTTTATGAGAGCTTTGGAGTAGATGTTGTGCAGGCAGACAGACTTGAATACACTGCCCCCTAGTGGACCACCAACTAGAGGTTTAAATACTGAGACGATATCTAGAGTATAAAAAACATCTTTATATAATATTAAGTCAAATGTCTATGTGTGTCCATACATCTTTGGTCATCAATAACTGCAAAATAAACACCAGATCTGATTGCACAACATTCTCACACACATACAAAATGAAACGCAGTCGAGATTTGATTGTCTTTAACTAGTATGACCTTGCAACAATGAAATCATGCATGCATATCAAGGATAAGTACATACTTAGTTTGGATAATATGCGTACAGTGTCAACTCAGTGGCAGAATCTTGGCTGGTGAACAGCTTGAAGATGTAAACAAAGAGAGACAAAGGACACAGTTCTGCCCTCTGATCACGCCACAAGATACTGTATAAGAAAATAAGTGAAATATGCTAAGAGTTAAAGGTCCTCTACACCTGTGGTACACCTACACAGGTGATTTCACTTATTTTAGCTGATTAGACATACTGTTTATCTCGCTTACTCTAGTCTTAGCTTCGTTGCTTGCACCTGTTGGAGTGGAACAAATTGCGCCTTTACCATTCTTATCAATTCAAGGAATCCAGTGACCAGGAATCATCAGCTGACATAACTGAAAACACCTTTAGGGGTTGGTGCAGGGCCTCATAACCTGTTTCGTTAAAAGCGTTAGCTACATGTGGCAGAAAGAGTCCGTGTGAAGTTGTATCTGAATGATGCATATTTAGTGAAGTGGCAGGTGGGAATCTTTGAAAGAGTCCTGAATCCAAAAAGAGCCCGTAGAAGTGGGCTTCAGGGTTGATACGCTCTGTCAAAGCACTCCACTTCCTTAGTATTCAGCATATTCATGCCCATGTGGTCCCAAGTGCATCACCACCAGAAGAGTATAAGGCACGTGCATCCAGATGTTATGAATCTGTTCATCACTCACTACCAATGAGCTGGCACGGAAATCTGCCCTGGTGGATGGGTTCTCACTTTGCCTTTCCACTTCTACACCTGATTGCTCCTGGAGAGGTTTAAATGTCTGTCAATCGTTTTGGTAGCTCCCCAGTTGCACAAGGTCATGGGACCTCCTGTTTGAGGCAAACCAAATACCAATTCTGGGAAAGCCTTGCTAGGTCAGGGGTATCTAGAGTATGTAGATGGGGATTTGAGTCATGAAAGGCCAAGCAAATGTGAATTTTTATTCAACAACACAGACCTAAACACAACCTGGGAAGGTGACTTTTCAAAGTCATAAATGTCAACATTTGCCAGTACAATAGTTGAGTCACTGGTATCGATCATAAATCTTTTCAACAACTTGCAGGTTAAATTCTGGTCATCTTTTCCTGTGGGGCTGTATAACATGGACCTTCAACAACTCTTAAGGAAGTTCCTTCAGGATAAGCTTCCTTTACTGTAAGTGTGCCTTATAAAACCACACCCATGTCTGGGAGGAAAACCTCCTCGACATCCCGCTCCTACTTCCAGACTGCTTCATCAAAATCAAATATGAGTTGGCCTTCCTTTAACTCTACTTTTGCTTATGTTTATTTTTGCATTTGAAAGATTTATGATTGTCTTTTAACTGTATTATTTACTCACGTGTACTGTGGTTTATATTTCTAGTTAATGGAGTCTGCTAATCGCAATGGCATCCTGAAAAATGAAGGTTAAATGCTTCTTCCACTCCTTCCCCTCCACCCTAAACGACCTGTAAACCTCTGATTTATTGTTATTACAGCTGAGCTGAATCAAAGAGTGGCAGGGGCATAGACAGGAAAGGCAGTGAGGAGGGAGGTACTGATGTGGCCCAAGGCTACGATCCGCAGACAGTACATGGACCTTTAAATGGAGGAGGCCGAAATGGCATTTTAACATGTCTGTTGCAGCAACCTCCATTTCCTCATGTGGACCAGTTGTCGTCTGGTAGGAAATCATACTCATTTCAAAAGGTCAGGACAAGTTGTTATTTACTGTTATAGGGATCCCTGCATGGGTTTGATTATGACACCATATGAGTGATATTATCGAAAATAATCCGTTAAAAAAAGGGAAAACAGGTGTTTTGTAGAGGATTCACCAATCTTCTGTTATATTCTTGACCCATTCCTAGTTTGTACCAGAAACCCTCCAATTCCTTTAATGTTCTTTCCTCTTCTTGTCATCGTCTGCTATTCTACTTAGCTTTCCAAACTGTCTTCTGCAATCCCACTGCTGCCTAAAAATACCAGAAATCTTGCAGTATTTCTAATGGATTCTGATTACATATTCTTAAGCACTTTGTGCAGAATAATCATGTTTTTCTAACTAACTTTTCGTCCAGAACCCTCAGACAAGTATGACAAGTCGGATGGCACAGACCTCTCAGTGCCAGAGTCACATGATTGTTGTTCAAAAGCCTGCAGAGCAGTAATTGTCCAGATGGTTCATAGTGACCCTCTTTCAACATGATACCGCTGTATACAGCTGTGCTGATTGACTGACTAATTCACTCAACAAAAACCTGCTGGGAATATGTTTGCAATCAAAATGTATAATCCTTTCAATATGGTGAAGAACAGTTCTCAGATCAGTGATGTTTTCTGGCGATATCCCATAAGTTCTTTGTTCACTGATGTGAAAGTTCATGAGTCAAGAGCAGTTAAGAATGAACTTCATGTTTCATGTTCAAAACGCTCGAAAGTTTATATTTTAGCCATGTTCTGTATGAATGGACTTCTCAGGAGGAGGACGCGACACCTGCAAAATAAATAGCTAGCTTTACTGTACATGTTGATTTGATCATTTATCATTCAATATTTAAAAGATTTTGGATATCATTTTACAGATTACAGTCTTTAAGATGAGATCATGGACTTGAGTCTGCAGGCACCATTTGCAAATTCACGTGGTTTAGCAATCCGTGTGCTTTTTTTGTTTTTCTTCATTCTTCAAATATTTGCTTTTGTCAGTTTGGATCATCCACCCACTTTCCTTGACGTACACAATATTTAGTTGAGATATGGAAGGTGTGTGCGTAGACTACTCTCTGTGCCTCTGTGACCAGGGCCTACCTATAACACCATTCTCTGCATCCACAGAGAACCAGAACTGACTTTAAATCAATTTGGATGGCAGTACCTGTTGATCGGTCCACCACTTTGGTGCAGACTGAAATAGCTCAACAAATTTTATTCAGGCATTCATGGTACCCATATTATAATAACTTTGGTGATCCCTTAACCTTTCATCTAGCACCACCATGAGGTCCAATACTATGGTTTATGACCTAATACCTGCAAAACCAATGGCATTCCCTTCAACCTCAGCTGTAATTGATATTAAGTCTTAATAAGCAAATAGTAGCATGATAACACCCTAAATTAATGGTGGAAAGTAAACATCTTACCTGCTAAACAGCAACATGTTAGCATTGCCATTGTGAGCATGTTATCATGCTGATGTTAGAATTTATGTCAAAGCAGCGTTGTGCCTATGTACAGCCTCACTGAGCTGCAGGCATGTCTGCAGAGTAGTGTTACAGATGTAAACTACAGTGGAACAGGATTTGGCTGTAATGATGTGAAGATCGTATGTCTGTAGTGTGTCACCACATCTCAAATAACCCATATTTCAAAGCACGGTTTGACAGTACTAAAAACGTTGTCACTGTTCTTTTGATACTTTCATTCTGGAAGTTGTCGCCTGTGTGTTTAATGGGTTTCAATGAGGCACGAGCTGTAAATCTTACTCACCATACAGAGAACCATGTTATTTTTCAAGTTGGGGATAAAAATGGGCATTACATGTGTGAGGTTTTTTTTCACCAGAGTGCAACACTTGCACTGTGTCCCCCTCGACCTGCTGTTTCCTGCTTCCTAGTGCCCACAGTTTCACACGCTAAGTTCCCACCATCCACCTCTCCGCCTCTCCCCCCCTACCACTTTTCCTGCCCTACATCCACTTACTGCCTCCTTACACACCTAAATCCCTCTTCTCTTCTCTCACCACTTTAACCCCCTCCTCCATCACTTCTTAGCTAATGCCCCCTTTCTTTTATTTCAGCTCTCTGCTCTTTCTTATCCCACTTCTGTCCTCCCTCTTGCCTTGCTTCTCCTGTTCTTTCTCCTCCTCCTCCTCTGGCATTTCCCACACTGTGCACTCCTCATCTCTCTGACACCATATCTCCCTTCTGCCCTCCTCGTCAACCGTGATATGCACGTCCAGCTGAGTTCTGCTGCGAGCCAGAGCTACTAGATGGCACCGGCCAGGACCCAAACACCAGCTCGGCCCAAACTCCGAAGCTCCAAAGGATACGCAGCTGTATAAACAGCTTGTGAGTAAAAATGCAAGCTATGCAGCCAAGCACAGGGGTCCTCACCAGGTCGCTATGAAAAGAAATATTATTAATAATAATAATGACAAAGGAAATACCTTAGCTTGAGACGTGACTGTGTGCTTGTGTGATAGTGGGGCATGGGAAAGAAGAGAGAGGCCTTGGGCTATACTACACACACACACACAAACTATGATGAGATCGATAAGTTACATTAAAACGTATTCTAATGCAGTTATAGTTACATACACTGCCACAAACAGTATTTCTGATTGATAATTTGACATTTTGGGAGATTTCTTTCTTTCTAATTAAACTGTCTGTATATACAGCCTGGTTCTTTCCAAGAGTAACAAATCTGCCAACCAGCACCTCTAATATATATACTCTTTGGTGTTGTATACTTCCATCCAAGAGACAGCCCAGCACATAACGCCTTGTAAAGCCACAAACCCAGGCTAGGCGGTCTGTTTTAATGCAAAGTTAAGCTAACTGGCTGCTGGCTACAGCTACATATTTAACATATGGTCTTGGTAAGAAACCAAATCATGGTATTTCCGCAAATATCAAACTATTCCTTTAATATAATCTAAGAGAATGCATTCTGATCATTTTCAGTCATTTATAGATTTCCTTAAGAATAAATCTAAAGACAAGAAAAACTAAACATGTTATATTCGTAATGTGCATGCAAATCAGAGTACAATATTATAAACAGCATGACAAAGTTGGAATTCTGGTACTTTTCTTCTCGCGCTTATAGTATGCAAAAAAGTATGCATGCATTGATAAAAGTCTGGTACTTCCCTCTAAATGCAACTATGCATGGTATGAAAAGCTAACAGACACGCTGGCACACACTCAAAGTACCAGAAAAGTCCCTTCTGGTGAAAGTTGAAGCGTACACAAAGGCCAGGATATAGCGCAACAATGGGGCAGCACACAGTACATGAATGGCTAAGCCAAGCTAGATGAGTTTGGGCTAAACTAGGATTACCTGCATGTGGACCGTAACACAAGTAACAACTCATATACGGCCTATCAAAATTCAACAAAAGCCTGATCGGTCGTATGTCTGCTCAGTGTACATTTTGAAGAAACACAGACTTGGGCTGTGTTTGCGTTGAGTGGACTATAATAGTTTCTCACAGGGAGCCACTGGCCTATTCTCTTTTGCCTCAAACTCCAAAACAACACTCAGGCCCACTTGAAAGTACTCTGGGCTTGGATGAGTTTTGCCTCTGGCACAGAGTCATCGGCACAAGAATCTGGCTGCCCTCCAAAGAAAATATTTGTCAGAGTAGCCTTGTTTCAAACCTTTACTGTTTAGTACATTCTACAGCCTCCACTTTCTTTTTTTTTTAAATCAGAGATGGAGTTTCAGATTCAACCTTAAGATTCCGGTGAAAAGCCCTTTCATGTTTTTAATCACTCTAAAAAAATGTTCAAAGGGTACAGTAAGTGTTTTTAATCAGCACGTACAGCTGCGCAGTGTGGACAAAAAAAGTATGTATTAATTTTTCATTCTCTTCATATGGTTCGAATCATATTCTTACGGTATTCTTTGAGACATTGACTTGAAGATCTTCCACTCCATGTGCCAGCCCAGTGGAGAGGGAAGATGTAAGCAATCTGGATTCAAAAACAATAATGGACCACACTGAAAAAGTTAGAATCTCACCCAGCTTTAAATTCGTACTTTTCAAAAAAAAAAATCATGCCGGCTGGATGGAGATGGAGATTCCGATGCAACTCCAGATTTAGATAATCTTTGATTTAGTCCACCTCTCAAAGTACAGGGAATCTAGAAGCGATAATACAGTAATTTGCTCTTATCAAAATCAATTAGACAGTTTTGCAATTGCTTTTACAGAATAAAAGGTGCAAAGATGTCAATTAATCTGCTGGGAAGTATATTTTCCAGGCCATTCATATATGGAATAATCAAATCGACACAATCTAAACCCCCTGACCCTTGCTGCTGTTTGGTTTGGCTGCCGTTCAATTGAATGCTTTACTGAATGCTTAAAAAAACATCACAGACAATGGTAGCGAGCCTTTTAAGTCAACGCTTTGGGTCGAGTATCAAAAAGCGGCGCATGATAGATCCAAATGTGCCCAGTATTTAGAGCTGTCAGCTTCCTGCACCTGCAGGCTCGGCATATGGCAGAAGTCTGGACCTCCCATGATAAGTCAGTCACAATATTGCAAAAAAACAAGCTTTCCCCAAGTGTGTGTGTGTGTGTGTGTGGGAGAGAGAGAGAGAGAGCAAGAGAGAGAGCAAAGGAGAGACCTTTTCATTTAGTTTTTTCTGAGCTGCACTGAAACCACTTGTCTGTGTTGAACACGTCATTTCAAGAGTCTCGCCACAAATGTCACTACAAATTTTAGCTGTTAGATTACTTACAGTGTTATTATGTTACTGAGATCTCCTTTAAAATCAAGATTAATAATTAATGGTATAACTGCAGTGAATATCCATGGTGTGTTTTTGCTTTTGTAGCCATCTTCTCCGTTAAAGTCAGCTCCCTGGCCTTGCCTCTGATGGATAAAACACACCACAAGACCAGATTATTCTGTCTTTTCAGCAAGAACATCAAACTGCTTTGAAGATCAAAGTGACGTGTGCGCCTTCGCATCTGAGCGTGTGCCCTCACATTTCTGCGTTTGGTGCCAGCTCCTTCCTCTTAACTGCAGCCTGTGCACTGTGGATGGCAGGCAGCCACAGCTCAGGTTCTCCATCATAAAGCAACGGAAACCCCTCTGTTCATTGTTTGAAAGCTCTCCCACACCAACCACAGCTCTCAACGGCACAGATTTGAAAATGTTCTGTGTAACGTTAATAGAAAATGAGTGCAGAGGTCTTCCTTGAATGACTTTCCAGCACATTAGTGCCAGGAAGCCGTTCATTTTAATGTCAGTGGTGTATTAGCGCTGCTATATAGTGTTTTGACTGTAACTATCCCAGCATTTACTCTAAATATACACACAGCATTCTTCTTCTGTCGAGCATATCTTTAAGGCATAGTTAAGTAATTACTGGAGATTTTAAAATAAACACATCCGGTGCACAGACTCGGGTTTTGTTAACAGGACCACGGTTACCACCCTTTCATGGTGTAGATCCAGCACTGTATAACACTTGAGTTGAAGCCCGGAGAACATGACACATGAGCTCTCTCCGGAATGAGGTGGAGTGCTGCTCAGCTGCATCTCAGCCTTACAGTATCCTTCATATTTCACACTGTCTCAGTTAAACTTTTCATTTTCAAGGCCTGGGTGTCCTGGTTACTTAAGCAGGCTGGCATGTGTGGTATGTGACCACAGTGCTGTGCATTTAAATGTGGCCCATGTCATGCCCCTCAATTTTCTCCTCTTCCTGTCCTGCTTCAGTGCAGAAATACATTAATAAAAAAATAGTCTTTGGAAAAAGATTGACATACTATAAATTAAACAGAAACATTTTGGAAAAATAGAAGGGTGGAAATGCTGCAGTGGATCATACTGCAGATGTACTGTCTGGAAGGAAACACCTGAATCAGAATATACCAGTGGCAAGTCTTTGTAAATATAGTCACATGTAATTAAAACCAGTTGAGCTTCATTTGGCAAAAGTGTACAAGGAAAACAAAAAAATCATGTTTATGTTTTTACCAGTTTGTCCAAATATCATATGAAACACACATTTGTGTTACCAAGCGTTATCAACAATTCAATTAGCGTATCATTATTTCAGATAACAAAACTGACCTAACACTTATGTTTGGAGTTCTTTTAGATAAAACTATAGTTTTAAATTAATTATTTTAGGTTTTAGACATAGTTTCTATAGTTTGTAAAATACCAGTCTACAGGCATGCTAGTGGCTCTGCGAGGCTGTACTGTGAGGCACAGTATAGTCATTGAGCTAAATGCTAATGACAGTATCCTAACATAGCCCCATTGACAATGCTAAAATGCTGAGTTTAGCCAATATAACGTGACCATGTTCACCATGTTATTGTAGCGTGTTAGCTTGCTTACATTTGCTTATAAGCAGATTGTAAATCTAAGGCTGATTGGGAATGTCATTAATTTTGCGGGTATATAGTCATAAACAGAAGTATTGGACAAATTCACCTGATGGTCACACTAGATGAAAAGTTAAGGGATCACATATCATCCTAAAGGGAATATAATTGTGTGTACCAAAAATCGCAAATGTCAACCCCATAGTCCCTAGTGCAAAAGACAGCAGCTCAACAAAGTCATTAGAATGTATCCTCTGGTTATCACGAATGGCTGTACCAAATTTCAGGGCAAGCCATCCAAAATTATTGAGCCTGGACTAAAGTGATGGACCAACTGAGTGATTGACTCACATTGCTCTCCGTAAACGCATGCAGCTAGTGGGGCTAACAATACAGACAAGGGGAACAAAAACTCCACTGGTTGATTCCATTCTGCCATTTTTCATGATGCCAGATAAGACAAAAATGACCGGCCCACAGCTACAGAAGGTTTATAAGTTTATAATTGAATGCAGTATCTCCATTATAAAGATGGCTTTTCAACATTTTATTGGTATCTGTCAAAGCCATTGTTTCCTCAGTCTACGTGGTCTCTAAATTCTCTGTCTTGGTATTCAGCCTGGCATCCACTGCACTCAACCATCATCGAGGCCAATCCCCAGTCTGGCACCAGTCAGAGGTATTACAGTAACATCCTGTCCGCTCTTCACAAAGAATGCTTGTTTTGGCATACATTTGGATGTGCTCTCCATTAGAGGCTTTAACACTCTCAGTCACTGCATTATCTGCACTCATTAATGACTGTCAAAACACAGGAGGAAGGTTACTTGCCAGACATAGAGCAGGATACTTGACACCACTTCTAAGCTCTGCCTGCTTGAAATACCAAGCAGAAGTAGGTGACCAGAGGACAGACAGAGAGAGAGATTGCTGAAATGATGATGATTAATGGCAGTGAAGTGGTTTCAGTGCAACTCATAGAGTAGTGAAATGGAGCCTGAGTAACCATGTGTTTGAATGACTTCTGTATACTCTAACTCTCATATATTTACTTCCGTCTTTAACAGACACATTGTGCTTATTGTCATTTTTGTTTAGTGTTAATGTTTAGTTTTGTTGCCTTATTTTTTATTTACTGTATATTGTTGTTACATTTTGGGAAATGAGTAGTCTTGGCGAGACATAGCATATTTCCCAACATGTCAAAGTATTCCAACAAAAGGCCAAAAATGAATCCTGAACATAAATAACAACAAACGACAATTAAATTTGGTTTGAATCAAAGAGTCAAAAACTAGCACTTTGTGATGAAAGACTTTTTAAAAGGTAATTTTAAGAGACATTTTAAGACCCTAACAATTAGGGTCTTAAAATGTCTCTTAAAATGACCTTTCTCTTACAACAACCCCAATCCAAATATGTTGTGTTTATATAAAATGAACATGGGCTAGATGTCTCAACCTAAGCAGAACGTTGACCTGTTCAGCTTTTTAGGAAATTATCTTGGAGCACCTGGAGTGTAATTTCTGCCAAGAAGTGGTGGGCCATCCTAATTAAAAGACTCATGTGAGAACTTGACCTCCACGGCATTTCCTCTCAAACGCCTGCGTTTAAAATCTGTTCTTGATCAGGTCAGGTTAATTTGGCCAGACTCCCGCCTCACATGTGCTGCAGGTCCTGTTAGATACCCCTATAAACTGCCTGCAATAGGCGAGAGGTGGAGCAAGCCATTAGCTCGGAAGCATCATGGTTGGGAGGGCGGGTGGGGTCAGCCATCCACTAATTCTGATGTTAATAGCCTGTAGCACCCTATGGAACTCTAGTACAGATTCCCCATTCTATAGGTAATGCCTTGGTCTCCTGTTAAATGTTTCTTTACACACTACATAAGATCACGCGTTTCTTAAAATTCAATCTGAAGTGCCTTGTTTTAAGACAAGCTAGCAAAGCAGATGATAGTGATTGGAGGAAAGCTGCATTATTACGGTTCATTTTGCAAGCTGTTTTCTGTTGCCTTTATAATGAGTTGGTCCTGGGCCCAAACCCTTGGGAGCATTATAATCACAGTTTAATGAGCTGTATCAGGACCAGGTCCGAGAGCTGGGGGATTTAGAGAGTTCCTGACGAGGCTTCAGGCCCTACAGTACCTGTTACCTCGAATGCTCCCATAATGAAACATCTGGATTTAATGGCAATAAAACACAATTTTTGTGACCGTTATTTACACCATTAGGTTTGGCCAATCCAGCTCATATTTATCAGCAGATCGGTTCCAAGGAATTAAGGGCTAGAGTGTTCAATTGCTGCATTTATCTTCTGCAGCGGTTCTCCAACTGTTTTACACATCCTCCAGGTTGTATAACAATGTGGCATTTAAATTACAAATAAAGAATGTTTAATTTTCCATTCTGAAGTAGTTTTGGTGGTGGTGAAGAACTGTGCAGTGTTGGTCAGAGAACAAATACATTTTACGTGACAACACATACACCTGACTTGGTGCCACTTTGTGACTTGTAGGAGACAAGACAGTAGATTTTGCCAGTTTGGCCAATTGGCTTGTCTGTATCATATATGTGTTTGGGCATAAGAATGAGCTCGGGGATGTGAATGAAAAAAATGTGTCCGAATTTGTACAGATGGTGCCAAGGCAGTGTCAAGCGGACACCTCACATATGATGTGGATACATTGCAGCACCTTTAGCAATGAAGAAAATGCCAAAGCTTTGTTGAACTTGTTGTTCAAGTTTGCTTTGAAACTTTTTGTTGTTGTTTTGTTAGACAATTAGATTAATATCTCTTCAGTTTGCTTTGCAATGATTTGGGAGTGGACATGTCCAGCTATTGCTACATACCTGAATCAGATGGTTATCAGGGACTTCAGTTTGATGATCCAGTATGTCATGCAAAATTAGCCTACCTGATATGAACTGGTATGTTCTCTTGTTTACATGGTCTCCCTTGGACCACTTTTGACATGTCTGACAAGGTCATGAAATCTTAAAGCAAAGGCAAATCTGCTTACATAACTTTAAGAATCATCTGCACACATGACACATAATCCTGCAGTTTTGATTACTGTGGACCTCTTGTTCCAGGAAGAACAGTAACTGGAAGACCTGGAACAGTTGTTTATCTTGAAGAAAAGTTACTGGAAGAGCATGAGAACTGGAAGAACTACAACTGCGTTTACCCAGAAGAGTGTTTTCATGTTTGGTTAGATCAAAGTAGAACTCCTTTAACATAATGCTCTCATTGCAATCAAGACAGAGTATGGATGCTGACGCTAAGGTCACTTAAGATCAAATCATTTTTATAACCCTCTAAACAGTTACACATTTTACCATAATTCATACAAATGTGTTCTGTCTGTGGATCTGTCTCTCTTGCATACACACCGTTTGAAGTGTCATGGTCTCCATAGCCAGGTCAGGATGTATTTTGGTTCCTTCTGAGTGGAAACTGACTGGAAGGAGACCCTTCCCCGGAGGCAGCTCTCTGAGCCACCGACAGCCAAGGCGTATAAAAGGACAGAGTGTGTGTTTGTACAAGTGTTTCACATAGGACCAGACCCAGACATATTTCTGAATGAGACTAAGTGACGGACGAAGGGTCTAGTCAGAGTCCAGGGTCTTCAGACGCCTGCCTCACTTCTCAGGAATTCATCTGCAGGCAATACTGTGCTACATCTGTGTCCTTCCATTATTTCCTACAGTTCTCCCAAGTCTAATTTGTTCTTGCCTGTATGTAAACACTCATGCATGGTCAATTCATCAGTAATTGACATTTATGATGGCGTAATGCTATGATGTTTTTGATGCAACCAAAGAACGTGACCACGTTGTTGCCAAGTAGGTTTTCACATACGAGGAATTTAACAATAACAGTCAATTCACATAGAGCAAACAAAAGATTTTAAAAGCATATATATTATGAAAGTATGTGCAATATATCTGTTTTTAGAATGAAAGAGCTGTACAGATTGTGTAGGAATGTGCAAGATATTGACAAAAGAATGTAAAAAACCTAATAGTATGAGGTTTAAGGAATAAGGAATAATAAACAATGTGCAGAGGTAAAAGTGCAAAAGATGTGCATTAATGTAATGCATTAAGGCAGATGTGGAGACTGTACGTTAATATAACGCATGGTGTCTATGGGGCAGGCTAAGAGGCCGTGTAAGTGGTGGTTCCAAGCCTTGTTGATGAGGCCAGTTGCCAGAAACTGTTCTTGTGGTGTGAGGTTTTGGTCTTAATGGGCCTCAGTCTCTTGCCAGAGGGGAGTGTCTCAAACTGTTTATGTGCCAGGTGGGTGGGGTCAGCCACAATCTTCCCTGCACACCTCAGAGTCCTGGAGGGATGGCAGCCAATCACCTTCTCTGTGGAGCGAATGATGCACTGCAGTCTGCCCTTGTGTTTGGCAGTGGCAGCAGCGTACCAGATGGTGATGGAGGAGGTGAAGATGGACTCAATAATGGCAGTGTAGAAGTGCACCATCACTGTCAATGGCAGGTTGAATTTCTTCAGCTGCTGCAGGGAGTACATCCTCTGCTGGGCTTTGATGGCGATGGAAGCCTTTCTGATTCAGATGGTTCAAACGAGGACACACTGGCCAGAGTCCAAGTCAGTCAATCTGCTTGCTCAGTCCAAAGTTGAAAAGGTTTGGCCAGAGTTTGAATGTTGCCTTTGCAGCAGGAGAAAGATGCAATACATTTATTTTAGAGGGGGGAAAGACTTTTGAGAAGGGTCATTCATCGCTCTTTCTAAAGTAAAGAGAAGCTAAGATGTAAATGTGTTTTGTCAATGGAGGTTTTTTCACTACTTCAATGTGCGCTGTTTGGCAAGATGAAGTTTCACCTTTTACCAATAATGGATATCTGATTGTGGAACAAAATATTCAAGGGTTATTGCAGCCAAATTGACCTATATGTCATTGACATTGTCATTGATTTCATTAAATGTCTCTGGCCTGTAGTCATTAAATGTCTTCGGTTTTCAGTTTAGCCAAATACGAGCTCATGAGCTAAGTGCAGTTGCACTGTACTTTCTTTTACAACATTTGTTTCTCCCTCCAGACAGTTTTGTACATATCAACTTCATAGTGCAGTGGAACATCCTGGGGAGAATTAGCTAAAAACGTCTGCACTGTCTCTCAGACTCAGTCCATTGTATAGGGAGACAGGCCCGAGGCGGCTGCCAGCTACCACACACACACGCACACACACAACTGTGCTTGTCACTCCGGGGACACGGCACAGTCAGTGGCTTGGACGGTACACAGATAAGATAACACACAGCCCAGCCACTTCCCCTTTTCCCACATTTACCAAAACAAGGTCCAGCTACCTCATGTGAACTGTACATACAGTGCAGCATGTCGGCCATGATGCCTGTCATCAGCCAAAATAGTATAGCAGTATCTTTATTTGAAGAGTTCCATGCCAAAAATGAGAAACTGAAACATGTGACAATAAATATTTTTTCCATGCAGCTTTAGGTGATTAAACTTACAAACTGCTACATAGGTTTACATAGGATATTTTCTTTAATTGAAAAATACTTAGTGATAAACTTTCAAATTGAATTGGAAGTGAATACTCCATTGTGCTTCACACTTTCAATCCTCTCTTGAGGTCTGGCACAACATAAGTGTGACATGCTGACGAGTAGGACGCAATTGCAGGACGCAAACACCAGAGTTGATAAAAAGACAATTTGGTTTATTCGAGCAAAGGTAGAGGAGATGGCGGGGAAGTCAGTGAATGGAGGAAGATCCGAGGGAGGGAGGACGTGGCAGGCTGGGGTGTGTAGGCAGGCAGGCAGGCAGGCAGAGGGTGCAGACAAAGGTGCAGGCATGAACCTGGGGCACAGGAGAGCAAGATCATAACAGACACAAAAAGGTTCAAAAACAACTTGCAACGTCCAGAGATTTATCTGAGGCTGAAGCACTTGCTACTGAACAAACTGGAGATGCTACTGAACTGGTGATGAGAGGGTAGAAAACCAGGGTAGAAATACTGCAGGATGATGAGTAGATGGATGACATGTGTGCTGGCTGATTGCAGACTTGATGACAGCCATGCCCTCCAGGTATACAGAGCAAGAGACAGAGAGAGAGAGACGCAGCATAGACATAAGAGGGAGGGGAAACAACCCCAGACACACCAGGGACAACACTGAGCATGGTGTAGCCATGACAATAAGTGTGGATTGCTGAGAAACACGCCTTCAGATGCAGATGCATATTCTATGCAAGAAATGGATAGTCAACATTTTCAAGCATAATATTGCGTTGCAAAGATGTTTTACAGCAAGAATGAAACCAAAGTGATTGTCCACACTGGTATTTGTCCAGGCATCCCAAGCCTGTCAAAGTGTTATTGCTACATCTTTCCACTTACAGAAAGGACTGATATGGATCCTATCCCTTCATGCTATCCTTCATTTCTGAGAAGAAACATAGACTAAGGCCCTGTTTGTCTGGGATGCTGAGGTACTTCCTGTTACACACATACAATTCAAACTATGGGGTTCCAGTGATGCCAAAAGGAGAGGGTAAAGAATTTATTATTTGAAATACAGAAACATTTTTGCTAAAGTCAGTAGGCTATGTGTGGAATTTTATGTGATTTGTAGTTTTCACGTCTCTGTGGCCACAAGACCCAGCATGACAAATTAATATTTAAAATTTCGTCATCTGCCAAGGGACTTCGCATGTGGATTGTGCACACTGACTACATGTGAACACGTCCGCAAGGTATAAGTAGGACCACATCCGTGTTCGTTTTTGATCACCTTATTCTTTAACATCTCTAACCTGGCAAACAGAATTAATTAAACTGTCTTACAAAAAATATTAGATTTTTCAATCCTCTGATATAAAATATATAATTCACTTTGATACAGAATTACACATTCATGTGTCCACTGAGAGCTTGTGTGATTAGTATTACTCTCTATCTATCTCTCTCTTTATTACTGTACACCCTAATGTATTTGCCATATGCTTGAAAGCTCCTTGCCAAACCTTGACTGTTGCTTCCTTGCACTTTGTGGAACTTATCAAATCATCTAAAGTGAATACATGTCACATATATTTCAGTCCTTCCTTTTTATAATAATGGATTTTCAGTTCAAGCATCAGTCTGAATCACATCGCGGTGGGGTAGTAAAAACCTTGTCTTTGACCTACAATAACTGATTCAACACCATCCGCAATCTGCTGGAAAAAGTTCCCTATAACCTTTTCCAGAACTTTCCAGACATTTGCCGGTTAAAAACCTACAGGCGCACTGATCACTGTGAAGGCTGGCTGAAGTGGAAAATGAAGGACCGAAATAAAGCAAAACCATGTTGTTGTTTTTTTCATCACAGCATGTTTTCTATTACTGTCATCTTAAGTGGAGAGCAGCAGGAGCCAAAGTATTACAGTAAAGATACAACATTTGGAGCAAAGCAATATACTGCATATCTTCAGAGACTTGATGCTATCTTGGCAGGATGTACGAGAAACCTGTGGAAAGTTTCGGAGTTGCCTGAACAAAATGTACAGTCAAATACTGCTGAATGGTGGTCCAGGAGATTATCATCCGAAATCAGAGAAAGATAAAGATTTAACGCATACTAGGAAACAACGCAGGCAAATAATAAAAATCCTACACCTGAGTGGAGGTGTAGATCATCGTGGACGCACACAGAGATGGCGGCTAAAAGCACTCTTGTGGCAGCTCTAGAGCAAAATAAACACGGCCACCAAGAGATAAACATTTATAATCCCCGGGAATAAATACACATGGTGATGAATGGCTGAGTGACAGCTTAAAGACAGAGCCTATTTGTATGGGCATACTTCCTCATGGCAACATTACTCACAGGCAGCGCATACAGTTGTCAGGCAATTTTCTTTCTCTGCAAATAGCACCGCTCTCTCAACACAATCGGTATGCTCTGCACGCCTGCACATTAGTGCTGCTTTTACAAAACGCCTTCAATTACTGCAGGTGACATCAGCCCAACAGATGAAATAGTCAACATATTACCACAAGTGGCAGAATTAGCCTTGATCTATTATGCATGGGCATAAAAAACATACAAAACACACCCACACATACTCAAACATTAGCCTGATGTTAATGCGAAAACCACGCAGTACTGCATGTGGCCCCTCTTTATAGCGAGCAGTAATTGCCAGTCAAGCTGTTTTATGTCATGCTGGCCACTGTAAATCGACAAGTGTGCCGGAGTGAGCACCATTGCAGGTATGAGGGGATTACATTTCATGGATACAATACAATATCATTTTAGCAGATGGTAGACTTTACAGGAAAAGATATTGTGATTGTTCTGGACTGATTGGCAGCCGCATTGTTAATGTTGGCAAGATAGCGGGATGCTGAGAGGGAAGGTGAAAGGTGAAGGAGCGTGCACAAAAACACACACACACACAGGCTAATGCAGCATGCCTGCGTGCACATGCATGTACGCAGACATACAAAAAAATGTAGGCATGTACAAACAAAAGCAAACATACGTGTGTTTTTAGCCATGCCATGTAAGGTAGCAGCTCTAAGGATGGCGAGATCTGTCTGTTGGTCCCGAACAAAATATCTCAACAACTACTGCATAAAGTGTGTCTAGACGTTCATGGTTCCCAGATGATGAAGCCTACTGACTTTGGGGAATCGTAAACATGCTAGATTAAGATGGTGAAAATGTACGGGAAATATTATACCTGCTAAACGTCAGCATGGTAGCGTTGTTGTTGTGAGCATGTTAGCATGCTGGAATTAGATGCACAGCATGACAAAGCTGGCTGCGAGACTGGTCACTCTTAAGATGTGTTCGAAATCTCTAACTGATTTCACTTATCACTGCTCCCTATAACAGACAAATGAATCATCGTCATTTCCCATCATCACTGACAGAGACAGAGTCGCACAACAGTACCTTTTCACAGCCATAAAATCTAATGATTTGTATGTTTTTTGTGTGTATGCATAAGAGATCAAGGATAACTTTGCCACTTGTGGTAATATGTTGACTATATATTTCACCTGTTGGTCTGATGCCAACTGCAGTAATTGTTAGCAGGAAGTAGTGTATATGCCACAGACACTCCTTTTTTTGTTCTATTGTGGGGATTTTTAAGGGCACTACTGTATACTGTACAGCGCGTAACATTTCACACTCAGAAACCAGACACAAAAATAAATCTACAGAGTGTAAATATTGTCCACTACATAGTAAGTAGGGAGTGATTTTGGACACAGCCTTTGTCTTGTTGTATGCACATAAAGATAAACTTTTGAATCAGCTTTCCTCCTGCGTTGAGCACAAAAGGATGACAAATTAGAGTTCCAGGACACACACAAAGTTACTCAAGTCCACACACACAGACCACATGAAGAGAGATGAGTCGACACTTACAGACCAGACCACCCTGCAATCCCCTGCGAGCCATCTACGTGTGCACGTGTGTGTGTGTGCGTGCGTGTCCACTCCTCAGGCACCAGACAGACTCCTCTCCATGCTAAGCACAGACACAAACTCAGACGATGTAAGGTGAGATCGGAAAATGTAAGAAACTGGGGGTGTGACCCTTTAAAAGCGCCTTTGAGCTTTGAGTGAGAGACAAAGACGGAGAGAAGGATTTTAACCATTGTCATCAGATGCCATGACTAATGGTGGTGTAATAGTGGTGTGGACCAACCTGGACACATACAGCAGACCACATGCAGACAGGTCCGACTTTGACGCACCCTCCGGCTTGGAAAAATATGAGTGTGGTCAGACCCCCCCACCCAACACACACACACACACACACCCACACACCCAACCCCTCTCTCTCTTTTCATACTCTTTTCTCAGCCCTCTTTCTTTCTTTAAAAATTGGAGATTAGAGGCCAAGAAACAGAGGCCATGAAAAAAAGAGTCAAACTCCCAACCCTCGCTCTCCTCACACTACCTTTGCATATCCAACACCCTCCACTGCACTCCCTGCCTCCCTCTTATTCCCTCCACCCTGTCCACAGTTTCATGTTTTCGCTGTAACGTGGCTTAGCAGCAGGGAAATGGAAATCCTCCACTACTAATCCTTTTTTTCTCTCCTCTATACTCACTGTACCACTTCACTACTACCCCTGTCACATTCACCTCTCCTTTCCTCTCCTGCCCCTCTCCGCCGTTCTCCTCTCCCACCGCCTCCTGCTGTTGTGTTCTCCATATGCTTTGATGGCTCCTCCTCTGAAAGGGGGGAAATGATTCAGGCCCCTGGCATGCATGGCAGGGCTGCAGCTGGACACTGCACCTGCAGCTCCGAAAAACAAGCTGACGGGTGCATGTTCGGGAACATTTCAATGCATGTATACAGTATGAGTGTGTACTGTACATGCACATGCATTTTAGCGTGTGCACAGACAAGTACTTTTCTCATACATCAAACTTCTGCTGTTTTTCGGGCACCACTCCTCTCGTTCCCGCCCTTTTTTATTTTCCTACTTTTTTCTCCTTTGTTACTCCCACACTTCAGCTCTCACACGGGCGGTATCTGGAAAATTAAAACCAGTGTGAGATGGTGTTTAGAGGCGCAGTGGGCTCAATCATGGCCCCAAGAGTTCCCAAGTTCCAACCAGGCATGAAGGGCTTCTATGGGAACCTGTAGGTACCAGATTTGTGTTGTGATGACAGAAGTACCCGAGGCACACTAGCGTAATTTGTACAAAATTGCATATGGCACCTGGGAGTTACAATAGTCATCCCAATCTTTTTAGCAAATTCAATCTCTCCTTTTGATTGAGGGGTTGTGGGAAAGGAGGTATTAAAAAAAATGAAACAGAATGATGGAAAATGACATTGCACTTTTGATTGATTGATGGCAATTGCTTCTTAGTTGCTGCACCTCCCTGCCTCCATAAATTACACCATAAATCATGTAATTAGCAGCTAGGCAACCTCCAGAGAGTTTCAAATGCAAGTCTGCAAGCCTTGAAATGAGGTCAATAAATCTCTGGAGAGACTTTATAATTGAATTGGTGGTTGGATTTAATGGACCGTGATGTTTGTATGATTTTATTTCTGCTGAGAATAATGTGTAACTGCATGCGTATTATGCACTGCTGAGTCTTGCAGCAGGTTCTCACTTGCAGGTAGAAGTTTTCAATTACCAGCAAAAAAAGGTAGTCCTGTGTAGCGTCTCTTGAAGGCGGAATCCAGTCAGGTAATAGGGATTTCTGAAAGGCACTTTGCAGGCAAGATTAGAGTTTCAACAAGCTATTGTTGTTTCTAAGTGGCAGATAAGAGTGCTCTATCTCTCTGACTGAAAACACATGACATTTGTGTTTGCAGTGGTGAGAGATATTCCACAGGGAGGTTTGCTGTGGAAATAGACCAGCGCAGGATGTAAGGCTTTGGGGGCGAACCCCTGCTGACTAGAATGAATCGAAGCCATAATTACCTCCGCACTAACGAGCCAGTTGTCTTGAGCCGCGGCCAGGTTTTTGGCAGGAAACAGCATGTGACAATGTGGGCTTGGTGTTCACCCATCTGCACACATACACAAGCACACTCCATGAACCTGAGGGGAGCGAGCAAACATTTCGGCAGCCGTCAGTGCTCTTCGCTCACCACATCCATTCATCTTCCTGAGACGCCTCCTGTCCCACAGCGCCACAGCTTTCCCACCTTGGGAGCCAGATGGGAAGCTGTGGTATGTATTTTTTTTTTACATTTGTTGTTGTTGTGTTTTAGAGCAGCGTGGTTCCCAACATATTCAGTCTGGCTGAGCTCAGCTACCCCTTCATCAACACCCACTGTCATGTTCCAAATGTGTTCATTTGAATTTAACATAAACTGGATGTTATTTAACACTACTTGTTATATATAGCAGTGCATATTGTTCCATGGTTTGGCCAAGTTTGCATTTGTACTACTACTACATGCAGTTTCAACCATTACCTTTAGCTAATTCAACTGTTTACCAATTTGAAGTGTTTATTTATTGCCTTTAGCTATCCATTTAAACCATAATCCAGTACATTTAGCTAACAAACATTATTTCAGCAGATTATACATTACTTTTAGCCATTCATTTATCCAACAGTTTTAGCTAACGTTCTCATCCTTTACTTTTACTAAGTAATTAATTTGAGCTATCCAATACTTTTAGCTAATGTCTATTTCAATTGTCTATCCACATTAAGTTAACTATTTGTCCAGGAGATATAGCTATTTATTTTAACACTTGATGTTGATGTCTTGATGTTTAAACGGACACAACATGTGTCCATTTAACCATTTAGCCACTACATTTAACTAACTGTTTATGCTTTTTCACATTAGTTAAGCCACTCCATGTTGGCATGTTTCCCCTGGCAGCTGTTGAGGTGCGAGTAAGAGCATGCACAATGTGTGTCTTTAAACCTCTGTCTGTTTTATTTATGTTTTACTCATCATCATACCTGTATACGCATCAACATCTGTGTCAGCAGGTGTGTGTGAACTTGCCACTAACGAGGTGACAGGTTAGGTGCTGGGCGGAGCCCCGGGGCCCTCGGGCTCGCTGAGCAGGCAGCAACTGAGCACACTAGTCCCCAGACAACACACTACTATGCTCTGCACTGCACCCGTGTTATGTTCACATGCTGACAAAGATGTGCTTTCCTCTTTGTGGGGCTAAAGATCTGCTTTTTTTCCATGACACAGAAACTAAAATAGTAAAGCTGCCACCAACTCTGAACCGAGGCTCTTTGTAGTAAAAAGGCCAAATAAGTTTCGAACACACAAACACAGCAGTAAATGGTTAGCAAATGGATGGTATGTGGATTACTCACTGTGCAAAACACACAAATGCTGAGTGAACACAATTCACTTGGCTTTGATTTTCCTCTCAGGATTTTCCACTGCACATATTGTAAAATGTGCACAGTGGCATTGTTTTTACCATAAAGTAAACTGGAGAATGGTGGGGAAGGACATTTAGAAAGTTAACAAAAATGACATCTTAACTCTAAAAGTGTAATGCAATGATTTATGAGACCTGGGCATTGGTTTCAATGAAAAAAAACATGACAACATCAAGACAATGACCCACCGCTTCAAAACAACAAATAGGGAATATTTATTTGCTTCAAGCACTTGTGATGTTGTCACTGCTATGACTAAAACACAATCAACACATTAAAAGAGCAGGAAAGCAGGCCTGTGTCATTTTCTGGCCAGTCACTGTCAGTGTCAAGATCATCTAATTAGAGACAATATACTACTGCCCCCTAGTGGATTAAAAATTACCGTGAACTTTCAAGTCAACCTCTAAGGGTGACCACCAAACTGTGTAGCATATAATTCACCTAATTTTCATCAAATCGTTGTTACCCCTCGTGCTCTGCATAGGAGCATCCACATGCTTTCCCAATCTATTCAAGTGTTCCCTTCTATATGTCAGCCATATGTAGCTTACACAAACCAGGAACCGCTTCAGTATTTCCGTGAGTCTATAGTCCCAAGTTTGTTTATTTATGTGAAATAGGCCTACAGGATTTTCCTTTGGTGCGTACAATTTGTGATTGACCACAGCCACCTTGTGTCTATCACGAGTCATTGACACAGATGAGTGTGGCACGAAAAAGCACTCAAATGACATTTTCTTTAGTCGGATTTCATCAGTCCGTGAAGTCTTTCCATGTTTCATTGCTTCTTCTGTTTAGTGTTTGCCTCTTCTTGTGCATTATTTCTTGGAAAGAAATTTCATTTTGTTACCTGGAGCAAAGGAAAAGAAAAGCAGAGAGTGATTTAAGGTGAGAGTGAGCCAACAGTAAAATTGTTTGCACAGAGCTTGTTTCAATACTACAAAGAAATTCTCGCTGAGACTAGCTCAGAATCTACCTTACCCAGGCCTTTGAGAAACCTGTTAACCCTCCGGTGTTCATTCTCGTGGATGGAGTCTAAATACTCCTGCACCCTCACTTCAAACAGTCCTGAGGTAAGAGAAAGAATCATGAATCACTGGAACCCCCCCCAACAGCTAAACCTCTTTTTACCGCAGCTCTTTACCTCTCAGAGCCTGCCTGTGGAGCTCTCGCTCCTGGATGAACCAGCCAAACATCTGCGTCTCCATGAAGACCTCCAGGAAGCGACGCACAGTCTTAGATGGGATGGCTTTACGAAAACCCTCGCGTTGGAAGGAGCAGGGGACCGGGGAGGAGGAAGAGGAGGAGTAGCCGTCTTCGCGTTCACCGGTGATGAAGAGTGGATAGTGGCCTACCAGCTCCACGAAGAAGCGAACAAAGGCCTCAGACACAACGGTGCTAAGATGGCCAAAGTCTGCAGAAACAAGCATAAACATTGTGACATACGTACAAAACTACAACCACAAGGTGCTGCTGAACTTCCTCATTTGCAAAATTAAATTGCTTTCATGGCTAGTTTTCGGTTTCAGTCCTCGTTGTGCCTCACCACTGGGTGTGTCTCCTCCTCTCTCATTAGCGAGCTCTCGTCTCCTCTCCAGAACATTCTCCAGGGCTGATTGGAGCTTAGAAGGCAGGATGGAGTCCTCATCGTCCAACTAGATGTGACAAAACAGGAGGGAAAATTAATTTGTAGGTATGTTAAGGATGAAATCATTTGCTCCACGTCCGTACTGATCATGTAGAGCCATAAAAAAAACAACACACACAAACATGATTCAATGCATGGCACTACCTGTCTGAGAAATCGACTGTTTCCAAGATCCACAACCAGAACCTATACACAGGAAGACTAAATTAGTGTAAAGTACACTTCTGCATTAATGTATTGATGTGACAAATCCATTCACAGCTGTAAATAAGTTACCCAATAATTGCTAATAATTAGTGGCTGTCTGACCTCCTCCAGGGGCAGCTCAGTGAGCTGGGGCAGGGAACTGGACAGCAGGCCAACGATGAACGGGGTTGGAGTGCAGACGATGTCGAGCATAGCCGAGGGCAGCACAGGGATGTAAGTGTGCTGCCATACAAAGGGGTAAAGCAGCGCCACAACAGCATGGCAGCACTGGGAGAGGGTACTGCAAGGAGACATGGCAATCGGATATTATTTATTGATGATATAAGGAAAGCACATAAGGGAATGCTTTTAATTGCATGTTTAAAGCTTATGTAATTGATTTTTTGGGTAAGAGAAACGGAAACAGGAGAGGCAGCGGAACACACAGAGAGTGAGTAACATATTCATCCTCACCACATGAGGGTGCTATGATCTAAAATACAGTCACTGTGTGTCTAATCACTGTGAATAGTCCTTAAAGTAACAACCTTTCCCAGAGAGGAAAGCAAAGCTACATACTACATTTACGTCACTCAACTTTGCATTCCAGTCCTCTACTACTGTGACCGCTCTCTGTGACTCCCACTGGCTTTCTCCTGCAGAACAAACCAACTGGCCCCAGCACAACAGCAACTCAACCTGCTGGCCTCAAAATATATCTCTGGCATGTTCCCAGAATAAAACTGGGGCTGCCTTTTAAATTGATTTAAAAATGTGGATCTGGACCGCCCGCGTTCCTAATATCTGCCGACTGTACATTGCATTAACAGTGGAAGAAGGATGTTCAGTGCAACCTCATATTTTAAGAGCCATTAAATGAGCTGCCACATAGAGGGGGAGATACACATCACGTGATAAATGGCTCCAGTGAAGGGCCCGACCTGAGTTTGTCAGCGGTGAAGATGACCCTTCGCTCCAGCAGCAGAGACCCGAACACCCGGAGCAGCAGCCGCAGACTCAGACAGGAGAACAGACACTCAAAGTCCACATGCTCCAAGCGTGAGTCAGAGGGTCGACAGAGCTCCATCACCTGGGAATCAGATGGATAAACAATGAACCTACAAAGCTATGGAACACCATAAATGTTTTAGTTTATAAATGGACATTAATTAAATTGTGACTTTTTAACTTTTTTAGAGGTGCTTATCACTGGACATTTATCACAGACTCTTGTACCTTAGAAGTAATTTTTATTGAAAATGTTTTTGAGGTTTTATCATATTTTTAATCTGAGCAGCAAGATCACTACCTATGTAGGTGAGATACATTTCAAAATCTTTGGTAAAACATGGCAAAATATTGCCACACACCCCTGCTAAATGACTAAATGTCACCTCCTCCACCTCCCCTTTAAGATTATTGCTGCCAAAATGCTTACATAAGCAATAAAGTTATAGTATCACAGTAGAAACAATAATAGGCTTATTTGAAATTCTAATGGCCAATCAAAACAGGTTAATTGCTTTTCTTTTATCTAATTTTATGGTCTCAAATTTAATATTTCTGGAGCCTGCAGTTCCAGTTATAGCCTCCAGTGTCACTCACCTCGGTGCCCGAGCCAGGGAGGAAGGTTTTAATGGTGATGGTTCTGCCTGGAGCTGGAAACTGGGCCTCCATGATGGCTCTCATAAAAGGCTGCACGAGGGCTGGAGACAAAGCCCTCCGCCTCTCCACCTCATCCAGCACCTACAGGTAACACAGATAGGCACACGCCTTATAAATTTGCTCTTAATTACTTTTGTGTCAATAATATTGTCATGGGGGACCAGTGGGTGTGGTTTACCTTGGAGAACAGATTGAAACAGCCAAGGTGACTAACAATACAGTAGACCTCTGGTAGGCGTTTGCCTTTTCCACTGGGCTGAAAAGAAAAGGTGAAGGTCTAATTGATGCTGCTGTTGAGTGAAAAGCTCCAAAACATTGAAATATTTTATGAATTAACAACTGAGTTTTGAAAGTATTTAATAAGTCGAAATTTCTCCGAAACCCCAGTTTTACTGAAGGACAATGCAATCATTCCCAAAATTGGAGGTGTTCGCATCACAGAAGACATATATTTCTTTACTTACAAGTATGCTTCTGGCCATATAAAAGTTGGAAAAACACATTAATATACACGTCAACAGCACTGAAACACACACACATACTGTAAAAATACATAGAGACAGAAACATATGCAAAGAGACACACATACACACACTTTCCCAGTCTCACACACTTCCTCCCAGACTCTGAGATGGACTGTTTTCCCACAGGCACACCGACTATTTTGGCACGCTTATTTACTCAGCCGTCATCGTGGTATTTAGCCACTTCCTGTCCAGTGGCAGCACACTTATTTATTCTACTCATTTCTATTTACCAGTAAACGCCGGCAGTATCCGAACCTCCTGCTCCCATCTTCCCCAGTCAAAACAAAGGAGAACATCTCACTGTGAGGGATGGCCCACAACAAATACACAAATACACACGGGAATAGCATATTTTAATTATAAATTTTGATAATTACATACATATAAACTGTAATGCTGACATTTATTATTTTTGTGCACAGCCTAAACGGACTTCCAAGATGTATTCATGCATCATCAGTGCATCAGTCATGAGTATCATGGGTTAAACAGCTGGTTTTCTAGTGGTAATAAGAGAGGTAATGAGAGTATGTAAAACTGTTTTGACCATTAAATCAACTTTAATTTATGGGGAATTTCATAAACAGTGGCATTAAGTCCATTTGTACACACTCACCTTGGGTAGTTCTCCACCGGCTCCCAGTATTTTGCATCGGGGAAACAGAACTGAGGAATAATCCTCAGCTGATCCTCTGTCTCCCTCATGAACTTGAAGCTCCGCTCCATCTGCAACACGACAAAAGCAGTGACACAATGCTTCTTTAATGCATTTTCATTAACTTAACTTTCACTACTATTTCATGCATATGTATCCATAATCAACAGGTCAAAATTCGTCAGATTAACAAATATTAGATTATTAAAGCCTCTCCATTTAATTTTGCATTCACACAATCCTGTCTACTAGACTTTGGATCAGTCACATATTTTGAAGTTTTTTTAATGTTGACCTTTGTCTGTCTGGGGTAAAATATGTAGATTTCTATTTTGAGGTATTTGGTCCAAAAAGGTCAGGGATTTAGTATTGCACTTCCAGAAAGTTCATGGACTCACAAGAGACAGACTTTAAAAAAGAATGGTCAAAATTGATGCAGTAGAGGCCCAGATATCCTGACGTTTTAGTCCCTAGTATCCCACATTTCCCATAATGCAACTGGACAGCTTCTTTCATTAGACCTTTCCTGCCTTCTAAATCCTCACTTCTTCCAAGTCCCACATGCCAAGTTTGTAATACAAGCTTTCTTTTATGAATGTAAAGCCTCAAGCCAAATTTATCCACGATGATACATAACTGTTTTCACAGGTTGGGTAGTACTCCATTTGATGAATTAACTGAACTTAATTTGTAAAATCGGTGGACTGCCACAAAAAGCAAGCAAAGACTCAAGTACTCCTCCACTCCTGACCTTTGGGGGGAACTGCTGCGTGACCTCCGGGAGATAGTGGGCACCAGTCTTCGACTTCTGGAGTGACACAACTAGAAAATATTCAAAGAGCTGACGCTGGTGGAGCTCCTGTTCCAGAGAGCTCTTGGTACCATTGTAGCGGACTTGAGCCTGGCTTGGCTGGCTCAGTATGGACTGGACAGACACGAGACGCTGACGATGAGCTGGAAAAGAGTAAAGTAAGATACAGAATGGTTATAAATTGAAGTTGTCAAAAGATGTAAAAACTTAAAAGACAGAAAGACGTGTTCTGTGGTAATCTACCTTTTGCTCTTTCTTCAACTTCACTCTCAGAGTCACTGTTCTCATCTGTCACTGCGAACAAAAGTCACGTCTCTTTAGCCAAAACTCCACATTTAAATTACAGGCATTAGAAAACACATAGAACACAGTTTAATTTCTTCTGGGTGACCATCATTTCAACATCATCACCTCTCCCTGAGCTTGTCTCAGCGTAATGATAGATCCTTCGTAGATGTTTCTTCCCGATCCGAGCCTCAAAGACGCTGTTGATCCTTAATACAACCTGTTGTAAAATAATACATAATGTAAAGAAATACTACAGCATGACATCTTTCTTCGAGGATGAGAGCAAAACACCAGTTAATAATCTTTTGGTACCTACAGTGGAACCTGGCAGCCACACTTTAAATTAAAGCTGAACTTAATCTATAAATGTGATGTAAGACCCATGAAATGATGTCTTGGCAGTCTACAGGTCATGGTAAGCATTAGGGTTGCAAGATAAAACCGCTTCTCTAGTTCAGGGAATCTGGATAAGAAAAAACATAGAGCTCTAAAATATGCACTCAAACACACACCGTTGGTATCCTGCGGCAGGTGTGGCTGTAGGGATCACCAGGCAGCCAGGAAGTGGGTTCAGGCCCGGTGGGTGTGGAGGGAGGGCTGAGCTGGGATGGAGATGAAACGCCCCTTCTGCTGTGGGTCGACTGGTTGGTTCTCCGCAGGTCCAGCAGCTTAAAGCTCCTTCCTGAATTCTGCCTGAAGAAGCCGGTCCTCGAGGCCTGTAGACAGAAAACATTTTTTTATAATAATTTATATAAGAAGCGTTATAAGTATTATGCTTGGCTTGCACTGCAGGAACCTTGGTAGTATCGGCACCGGGAGAGGAGGGCAAAGATTGCTGGGAGCATTGACTCTCCAACTCTATGTCCTCATATGGGTTCTCTTTGGATGGGTCTGTGGGGAGACCAAACATGGCAACATTCAACACATGATCTTAGGCATTTTTCCTGTTTTTATACATTTATAAAGTTTCAAGCTTCAAACTGTTTGAGATTCTGAAGCCTATTCTGATCATTTTAGGATGAAACTGCACAAAAAAAATGCAAATTCATTGTCACTCGTACATTTTGTTTTTTTTTACAGATTAAACCATTAACAACCATCAATTAGCAATCTGACTATGGCTTCATATTTCCTAAGCAAACATGAAATAGGTATTGAGCTTCTCACCTAACTCTCTGCGAATAGGTGTATTTGCCAAAATGTCAAAGAATTTCTTTAAAAGGGGAAATCAGTGATGGATAATAGAGGTTTCTGACCTAGGATGTCTTCATAGTGATGTTCCTGAGACAGCGAGCAAGAGAAGAGCGGGCTAGTTGACACTGCCATGTCTTCGAGGTCAAAGGATTTCCTGTCATGGTGAACAGAAGAGTGTTAGAAGAGAATTAGTATATATGTGCTTATGTCAGGTCTAAATGTTACTATAGCCACAAGGGTATATATTGTATTTTATGTTGGTTAGCTCTGGCTAGAACATGAGCTACAAATTCAATGTTTGTTCCTCTATACCTGTTGATGTTGTCTCTGACTTTCTCTCCTCTGGGTCTCCCGTAGACACCAGAAGGAGGTTTTGAGGAGGATTTCGTAGAAATGGACGGCAGTGGGGGGAGGTTCCTCTGCCCTCTTCCCTGCCTGGGGATGGTAGCTGGGTGCTGGAAGGTGCGTCGGGGTTTGGGGACTGGGTTGATGGGGAGCGTCCCTGGCTCTGTGTACACATTCTCCTGGTGCTCCTTCCCCCCTCTGGCCCCAGAGGATTTCACTGCACTAGTTTGACCCATAACTTCCGATTCTTTCTTCTTCACCTCTGCCTGTTTGTCCTTGCTCGGTGGGCTGAAGTAATTTCCGAGCTCTGAAGGAGTTCTCCCGTGGCTCTCCCCCATAGCCTCCAGCTTTTTAAAAAGAGTGAAGACAGCTCTCGTCTCCTCGCTGCTTTGTTTGCCTGTTCTCCTGTCTACACTTTTTGTCAACGTCCCCACCTGCTGCTGCACTGCAACCATAGGCGAACAAGGCCTTGAATCCCCAAGCTCTTCTACATTCTCTTTCTTGTGATCTTGGTTTTCCCTGTGGACAACTCTGCCACAATCCTCCCCATTTGAATTCTCACTGGGCTTGCTGCTCTTGAGCGTCCCTCTTTGCTGTTTCCCAGTGTCAACAGGTGAACCAGGCCTTGAATCCCCAACCTTTCCTACATTGTGTTTCCCAACATTTTCCTTTTCCTTATGGGCTACTCTCCTACAACTCTCTGCACTCTGCTCATCAGAAATTTTACCGTTGCTTTTTGTCAGGGATTCTGTTCGTTTTATGCTGGCACACTGGCCCAAAGAACCTGAGGTAATGGGTGAATGAGTGGGTTCCTTGCCTTCCCACAGATAAATCTTGTCCTTGATGTTGCCTCCATTGGATCTGGGGAGCTTGTTGCCTACCAAGAACGTGTTGTCATTGCTGTGAGGGTCAAATGTCGGCCTCCTGTGAGCCATCATTGGTGATTCTTCCCTCTGATTGCTCAGGTTGTCTAATGGGCTAAAGGGGAGTTTTGGTGCCCCCTCTCTTCTTTGCCCAGCTCCCTTGTTTTCCACTGAAGCAATATGGAAACCACTTCTCTCACCAAGACAGCCCTTCTTAAGCCTAAACACCCAAAGAAAGAAGACTCTTGCTGAGTTTTACAAAGTTAAAAATTAACATACATACAGACAAATGTCAAACATCTAATAAGCGTGACCAAAATGAAACAGAAAATCTCAATGTGAACTTGGAGAGTGGTGACCATGTTTTACAGCAGTGATTCCCAACCAGGGGTACTAGCATAGCATAGCGTTAGTTGCAGGGTAACTCTATAAAATAAACAACCAAATAGTGGTCTGGTTACAAAGCTATCAATTGTTAAACTAATGAATGAATGTAAGTAAAGTGAAATGTACACATTTGATGACTTGATGTTTGTCTTTGTGCTCATCTGACAGGGCTGTGGGGGTACGTTAGTCTAAAAATGGTTGGGAATCAAAGTTTTACAGAATTCCTCAGTGAAATACGTCTTTCTAAATGACAATGACATCACTGATTACCTGAATTCAATCAGAGAAAATGCAATAATATGCTAACAAAAGGCTAAGTAATGTAACTGACTGCTTCCGGTGTTTTCTGAACTTCCCAGTATGGTCATTGTGACTGCCAGTTAGGGGACACTCTGTCTTTTTCTGGCGGCAGTGGGAAAAATTCAGCCTTCAGAGAGTAAATGCCAGAGGACACGCCTATGACCGAGCATCTTCTTCTCATCGGCCTTGCTAAATAAACACATACTTGGACCGGGGCCCATTTCATCAAACCGTTATGTTTTCATAATAAACAGGAGGAAATGGGAAGCCCTAAGTTGAAAGACCTTCTCTGACTTTTCCTTAATGGATGTGATGAGTAAGAGCAACCTTATTTCTCAAGCTCAGGAGGAAATTGTGTGGAAAATGTCCATTTGCTATAGGGAAACTGTTCACTGATAAACCTATTCTGATACAAACCTGTTGACAGTGGAGTAGATGCAGTGCGGCCCAGGGGTCATTCTCTTAGCGGCTGCCATGATCACTGTACACCTGAGACGTAGAGAGAGAGGAAAGCATGTTAAGCCAATCAATTTATTTCATTTATTTGCTTTGCTGAATGTGGCATTCAGAGATTGGAGATGAACATTTTTATTGCCATCCTTAGTGTCAGACTTTTTCAATGAGAGTGAATTTCTCCGCACACACTTGAAGATGTCTTTTTTACACTACGTATCAAAATGAGGTTAAAATCCTTGGTGTGACTGACATTTTATACAGTGTGACCATTCATTCACAGCTGTTGATTGACCGGCCAGCTGGGCAGACTCAAAGAAATACATGACAGCCAGGGACTCAGTGCTATTCCCTCGAGCAGTTCATCACACAAACCAGCATTTCATCAGTCATTAGGGAGCTCTTGCGTGATTGAATCATTCTCTGCTTTTTCTTTCCTTTAATGTATTGTTCTATGTGCCTTATTCTGCTGCTTTCTCCTCCAACCTTTGACCCTCACAGTGGCTACAATGCTCTGCTTTCCTCTTCTTGACTTTCATACTTTCACATCTCTGAGGCCAATGTTTCAAAGTTCAGTGGCCTCTAAGATAGTGCTTGGTAATTTCCCAGCTCTGAGGCTGCCCAACATTTGTTTAGTTGATATGTTGTCCAAATGACAGTGTGCATGAGCAGATGGACTGCATACTGCCCTTAAAGGCGTAGGCTCTACCTGATTAGCTGGGAAACAAGGCAGTCAGACCCATAGTTACTGTGTGATAAAGACAGCAAGCCATCCAGAGCTGTTAATTAATTACATTGCATTTATTAAAATTACTAAGAAAATTCTGTTTTCATTGTACAATAGGTTGCTTTTAGGAAATAAATATGGCCAGGTGACCTCCCAAACAAAGGTTTTTCCACATCTTATTTCATTCCTTTCCAAGTTTATTTATACTTCATAATGAAATCGTATTATTATTCTCCAATAGTGAGTGTTTGTGCACTTGAGGCACAATGAAAATATGAGACAACACTGTACCAATCACATTTTGTATATTAAAACTTCAAAATTAAATCTGTTTCTTACCTCCTTCTGTTGTACAGTTTCCATGTGTTCATTAGTGAAATGGGAGCATAATGCAGCTGATGTGGCTATTAAAGTATCCATTGGTATAACCTCCAAACCACCGCGCTGTGCAGTTTGTCCAGGTTAAGCAGTTAAACAGCAATTGGTTTTCTAACTTGATTTGAGCCTTGAAGTGAGTCGTCAGATGTTTAATTGAGTGAGACATAAGGATAATAGAGACATAAGGGTCTCACCTCAAACTACTGTACACTCCTCTCCCTGTCTCTTCTCCAATCTTCAACTTTCATTCACTCTTTCTCTCCCCACACTGCCTGGATGTAACTCCCCCCATCCCCCCTATCTCTATGTCTCTCTCTCTCTCTCTCTCTCTCTCTCTCTCTTTATGTACGTCTCTATCTGCTGGATGCCTCCCCCACAGTTGACAATGAATGACTCTTAATACTGTTTGAAACAACTTAAATGCCATAATTGTGCCTAGCTGCAGGGACATTACTGACACATGGGACAGACGTCATTGGATTACATTATTTACCTCCTAATCTGAAGTCCGTTGTAACTGACATCACAACTGCTCCTTAGCTACAGTTGCTCATGCAGCTGCAGTGCGTCAGCCCACCCTCCTTGCCCTATGGTGCATATTCACTTCCTTACAGAAATGAATAAGAGAGTCCCAATGATATTTGTGAAATAAAGTGAAAACAGAAATTCTAGCAATGTTATATTTTTACTGTTGTTCTCTATTTCTAATCTCTATTTAATCAATTTCCGAGGTTGCAATATATATTTGAACTGCACTTGTGACATATGCACATTTTCTAATCCTTTAGCACAACCTTAGGTGTGTGCCACATTGCACTTCACTACATATATTACTATAACAAATAAACCTTTAAATCCTTGAATTCTTTAATCTATAGGCATGGTGTTGGAATGTTATCTACAATGGAAATTTGGAACAATGTATAATCTTATACAACCATGTACAACATCCGTTAAATGTGAACATACAGTTTAAACACCTATATACTAAACAAGCTAACTATGCATATCATTGTTAAACGCTTACCAGAATTCAAGCGCTGACCTCAAGTTCAGTGCTAGATCCCCGTTGTAGTGTCAGGCAGTGAACTGGAGTGTGTAATAAAAGTATTTTTCGCGGTGCATATTTTGAACCATGTACAGCCAATGATAGGATGGCTCTGCCCCCAAGAAGTGGCACAGTGACAGGTGAAAGCCGAACAGCTGTTTGTTTAGTTTCTACGGTCATTCCACTCATGGCCTCTCGGTGGCAGCAGTGCGCCGCTGTGCTCTGCGGGCAGCGACTTCAGTCACACGGGAGTCCCCCAGTAAACAGTTCGCTGTCACGCGACTAGCTAAGGCTTATTTGGGCAGAAAGGTAAGAAAACGCGTTGGTTTGTTTCTTGTTTCCTAAGAGTTTGAAACTGCCACAGCCTTCTGTTTCTTCGTAGACGTTTGTTTTTGACTTTTAGGTATAAAGGACCCGGAGCTGGCTATGTCGAGAGAGGCTCTGGCTCTCACCGAGTAACGTTGTGTGCCTTGTGTTCAATTAGCTGCCAGTGAGGCAGAGATGCTCTGTGGCAAAGTGGCAAATGCTCCCTCTAAGGACAGCAAAATGCTGGTGCAATGAATTAAATTGGCTGAATATTCGTGGGTGCATTGCTCTTTGTATATAAAAGATGAGTTGTGCTTCTACGAACAAGCTAAATAATGTCTTTAAACACAAATGTCATAGAAATAGCGATTACACGAAAGGCACACGGTAGCCCGTCTGTTGCACAGGACGTTCTGCTTACATTGTCGCTTTCAGTGTGGTGTGGTACGGTTTGCAGTATAATACGCAGGTGGGCCACCTGTCAGCTACTGTATCTGACGGGGTTTGTAAATTGCCACAAGATGCGAATCAAATTTGTCTTTACGGCGTTTGTTTAACGAGTACTCTTAAACAGCCTGTTTAACACAAGGATTTTCGGCGGTGTGGATTTTGAACTATGTAAAAATCTGCCTGCAGCAAGTGGCACAGTGACAAGTGAAAGCCGAACAGCTGTTTGCTTGGTTTCTACGGTTTCTCCACGCTGTGCCTTTACGCCTGTCACTCCACTCCTGTCCTCTCGGTGGCAGCAGTGCGCCGCTTGTGCTCTGCGGGCAGCGACTTCCGTTACACGGGAGTCCACAGTAAACAGTTTGCTGCCTGTCGCACTAGCTAAAGGTTATTTGAGCAGAAAGGTAGGAGAACGCTTTGGTTTGTTTGTTGTTTGCTAAGAGTTTGAAACTGCCACGTACTGTGCGCAGACGTTTGTTTCTTTACCTTTAGATGTAACAGTCTGTAGGCACTGTCACATTCTGTGCGATGTCATTTCTTTAAACACAAAATCATAGAAATAGTGATTACACGAAAGGCGCGAGCTAACCCGTCTGTGTTAGCGTGCACAGGACGTCCTGCTTACATTCTCTCTTTCAGTGCGGTGTGGTACGGTTTGCAGTATAATACGCAGGTGAGCCAGGTATCTGACGGGGTTTGTAAATTGCCACCAGACCCAAAACAAGCGCTGGCAAATCTTATTTGGCTTAAGGGAGTTTGTCTAACAGGTAGTCTTACAGGTAACCGGCTGTTTTAACTGAGAAGATGTTGTGTTTTGCTAACAGAATGGGCAAATTTGTGACTACACGTTTGTAGATGGAAGCTCTTGTCTTTACAAACTGCAAAAAGCGAAAGTATGTTTGAAGTAACAAACCTGTCGCAAATGGTTTTCTTGCTTTCATAATGCTGATTAGATCACAAGTGTGCTATATGAGGACTTTTAAGGCCGCAGTCACACGGATAATTGTCTTATTTGCCTGAGGTAGATTTTTTTTTTACTGCACTGATTAGAAGGTGTACACAACCAGCTACAGTAAATGTTGCTTAGCAGGACCATTGACTCCCTGGATGGAGTGAGAGTCATGTGAAAAAACATCAGCTGGCCATTAAATGATTTTACAAGGAAATTAAAGTGAGGCCCTTGCCTTTCATATCAGTGTTTCTTAGAATAATGGTTCTCAAAATGAAGCCATGCCTTCTCACAGACTCACAGTAGTTTATCCAGAGAATACACATGATTATTGTCTGTGCTTTCTAAATCTAAACATATGAACTAACCGCGCAAATTCATATTTGATATAGTAAGCAATGATTTCAAATCATTATGCCTCTACTGCTTCTACAGAAAAAGTGGACCCTTCCCTTCCCATTCTTATTGCAATACAAACAGGGACATGCAATAGAAACTGCTGTGAGGTCTACAGGGGGAAAGACAGCACTGGTATCACCTATGTACTCGGTGTCAGCAGATACTCGAGATCAGAGTATTTGCATTGTATCAGGTTTGAGCAAGTTGGATTGATGCATCCCTAGTTCTTAGGTGGTAGAGATCTGTGTAAATGACTTGAGGCAGTGCATGGTTTCAGCTGAACGGGCTGGTGGGGAAGGTGTAGTGTTTCAGAGAAGTCAGTAAACACTGGGTCCATTGATACCTGTAGGTGCCAGAGCACACCCCTCAGACCGGATGCATCTATTCATATTTGTTTGCGCCCCCAAATATATGGTTACGCTCAGGAAGATTGCACTAGCTGTTAGAATACAGGACTCATCCAGGACTGGTAAGAATAGGTAACATGGTATTAATCACCTAGTCACCACGATTTTGGGTGAACTCGAACACTGAATCCTTTGAAAGGAGCATCCACCTTTAAACTTTGGGAAATTGCATGAACGCTGCTTGGTCAGCTTTAAACCTGGGATGCGTGCTGGTAGTCAGGGCTAAAGGTGGTCTGACATGGGTTTCAATTTTTGTGGACACAGCATGTATGAAGGCCCACTTTGTGGAAAAACCTTCAATTTTCTCTCGTACATAAACAATATAGTTTTGTTCTCTCCCTTACTCAGGCAAATAGTGATAATATACTGTATGTCTGCTATTAGTATATGTTGTTGTCTAATAGTCAGTATTAGTACAGTTAAGCATTTTAACACTGGTTTCCAATTCCTTTGTTTCAGGCTTCTTTGTTGTTACCCTAGTGATGTGCTTGTCCCATCTGGCATAGTGGGAGACTATACCTGAACCCACTGTCCCTGCCCTGTTGCTGTTCCCCCCTGAAGACATTCACCACCTCCTTCCTCATCATCCTCCAGCTCCTCTTCCTCCCGCCGGCCACCCCTGTGATGCCTCCCTCGTGCTGTGGCTGCCTGTCACAGTACACCCATCATCACCTGGTTGCTTTCCTTCTCACCTTCTTTTGGTAATCTAGAACCACCCTGTTTTAAAGGTCATCCTCAAACCTGTGTTCCCTCACCAGACTGGTCTAGATTGACCATTGTGTTGGGATTTTTAATTTGCTTGTTGCTTTATTGCATTGTCTTTGGAAAGAGTCACATGAAAGACAGGGAAATGAGACTGCCATCCAATTTCTGCTGCAGTTTTGAAATGAAAATCTTCTCACTAGCCTCTCACAGCCCACTAAGCCACAAGAACGAACCACAGGAGTGTATGAAAGTGAAATGTAGCTAGTGCAGAAACATGCTGTGAATGGATGTAAGCTGTTAATGTAGGTGAAAGGTCCCTGGGGCATGGTTAACCCAGGCCATACGTGGTCAAGATAATGTGGACTATAAGTACTGACTTCTAATGGACAGGGTTGCTACACAGACAGAAAAAGTCTTTAATTACTGTAGGTGTGGTATCTCACGTCAGCAGCCGTGTGGCGACACTTTTATCAGGAGCAAAGCCAAGTGCATACAGTGAATACTGCCTGCTCAGCGCAAAGTTTGGGCTCGTGTTGGATTTTGGCCATTTGCTGTTTCTTAGATAAAGGTGTTGCATTCCTGTGTTTCCTGTAAATTCTTTCAGCAAAATTGAACTGCTACTAGTTTGGAATTGAACCTTCTGCATGCCTTGTGTGATCTTATGTAACCCAAGACAACTAACATGATCTTTTAATGGACTATTAATAGCCTAAATAGGTAATATGGTATATTATTAAGTAAATAATTGCCATTTTTCAAACCACAACAGAACAAGAAATATCTTTCCAGTATATTAAACAAGTGTTCAGTAATTATGCAT
Organism: Gadopsis marmoratus; assembly: GCA_036023855.1. Lineage (NCBI taxonomy): Eukaryota > Metazoa > Chordata > Actinopteri > Centrarchiformes > Percichthyidae > Gadopsis > Gadopsis marmoratus. Next base: position 4,413 of record JAVQJF010016289.1, on the reverse strand, counting down.
CCCCCTCCAGCTGTAGTATGTACTTTGACGTTTAAATAAGTCTCTATCATATTCCTGTTGCTTTTACTTGCAGAGTAAAACTGTTTTCTTTCTCTCCAGCTATGTGTTGCTACATGCGTCCAGGAAGACTTTCAGCAACGTGAAAGTGAGCATCTCAGCCCAGTGGACGCCGTCCATCAATAATGACAGCGTGCCCGCGTTCTTCCCTGGCGAGGTACTGAGCAGCAATCTAATAGAGTACAGTGTTTCTCCCACGCACAGATGCTGACTTGGTTCCGTAAAAACAATATTAAAAGGTAAAAAGTTGGCTTTGCAACTGGAGAAGGGTTATCCAGTGAAATGTCACTGTAAAAGCAATGATTGTCAAATTGACAACAACCAAACATTTCTTATATCAAGTCCCTGGGAAAATAATACAAGTTGGCTGTTGGAAATCTAATGCGTCCATGACATTTGAACCCCTGTGTTTTCTCTGACTGTCGCAGACATGGGAGGAGAATCGTCTGTTTGCAGATGAAAAGCAGGCCACTCTCTTCCTGGGAGTTCTGGACTCCATCTTCCTCTTCTCATATGCAGTGGTGAGTGGCGAACATGAATCTCTGCGATGTCGGCCACAGAAATGGGCCAAACTGTCCGCAGCCCATGGTGGCATTCATTCACCAGTGTCTCAAGTAGGACTGAGGAGACAACCAGATTCTTGTTGCTTATGTGCATTCAGGCATTGTGGCCTCTAACAGCAGCAGTGTTTAGAATATAGAACACACTATTAACATGCAGCATCCTTTGGATCATTGTGTCATTTCGTGTTGGTGCTGTCCACACAGGGTCTGTATCTCAGTGGGGTGATTGGTGACAGAGTGAATCTGCGCTACGTGCTGTGCTTCGGCCTGTGTGGCTCTGCTGCAGTGGTGAGTACGTAGCCATGTGTTCGGCTGTGTGTGTAATCCTTTTGCATGCTATTGATGATGGTGAATTTAAATGGCTATTTTTGGAATCTTTTTTTTGCCAATTTGGCTTTTGAGATCAGGTGACCTTTGTTCCCAATACACTGTATTCATAATATTATATTGGACTACAGCTGTAGCTGTTTGTGTGTTTGCAGGAGTTTGTGTTTGGCACGCTCACTGAGTGGCTTCACATCTACAACATCTATCTGTACTGTGGCCTGTGGGTGCTGAACGGCCTGCTGCAGTCAGCCGTCTGGCCCTGCGTGGTGGCCGTCATGGGCAACTGGTTCGGCAAGACAGGGTGCGGGACATTTCAAAGTTTACAGAACAGGCATTTGTTTCAACATTGCTTCAGGTGTTACCAGAGGTTATTTTTCTGCAACATCTAATTTAGCCAAGCTCGTGTCTGTTGAGCTTTTTGACGCACACCCACACATGGACACACTGGCGCTCACACTCACACTCACACAATGACATCCATTCACTGGTGCTGCTGCCAAAACATAGACGCCATTTAGACTCCGCTTTCCTCAGTGGCAAACATATTGTAAAAATAGCAAGTCACTGAGCTGTCTGTGAGGTTGCATTTAATGAAATATAGTACGTATTCTTACATTAAGTAAAGAATTTAACGTGGGGTTTTTTAAGAGACGCATGTGTTCACATTATGTGAAAATGGAACAGAAGGCATTTTAAAACATTCTTGGATATTTATAATTTTTTATAATTGAACTTCATGATTTGTTTTCCAGCCGTGGCTTTGTGTTTGGTCTGTGGAGTGCTTGTGCCTCTGTAGGTAACATCCTGGGGGCCTTTCTGGCTTCTAGCGTGCTCAAGTATGGATATGAAGTAAGCCGCACGTACACTTTAGTGACAGCTTTCACCATAATATTCTCAGCTGCGAAATGCTAACATGATGCACCGTATGTTGCTGTGTGCAGTATGCCTTCCTGGTGACCTCTGTGGTGCAGTTTGCTGGTGGGGTGGTGGTGTTCTTCGGCCTACTTGCCTCCCCAAAGGAAGTCGGTAAGGACAGCAAGGAAAATATTAGAAGCGTGTGTTCTTTGTGTACTCTAAATGTATTTAGGTGCATCCCATCCCATTTTCTGAAATGCTGCTCAGGTGCCAGTGGTAGTTAGTAGTGCTGCTTTTTTTTTTTTTCGGGGCCACCCAAGTCTACATTGACTTTAAATTGACCTTATAAGCCATTTGAACTTGTGTCACACACAACAGTTAAGTGTTTGATTGCTTAATCTTTCGATTTTTATATAGGCAATTCAATCCTAGAGGCTGTGTGTGTGTGTGTCAGGTCTGAGCTTGGAGTCCGAGACCGGACTCAGCCGGGTGGAGACGGATACAGACAGCCACAGGCCTTTGATGAGCGACGAGGAGGAGGAGGTGTATGGCAGAGCATACCAGTCAGTTGAGCAGCCGGACGAACCCGTGGCCGAGTCTCCTCGAGCCATCGGCTTCTGTCAGGCTTTCTGTCTGCCTGGAGTGCTGCCTGTGAGTCCACAACTCCCAACAATTCAGAGATTAAATGATACAAATACATGACACAGTTTTCACTCCACGTTGACTCTGTTTGTTTGCAGTATTCCCTGGCTTATGCGTGTCTGAAGCTGGTCAACTACTCCTTCTTCTTCTGGCTTCCTTTCTACCTGAGCAACAACTACGGCTGGAAGGAGGCGGAGGCCGACCGCCTGTCTGTGTGGTACGATGTCGGAGGAATCATCGGTGAGTGGCAGGCAGATTTATGCATTTTTCTTCCATCCTTTATTTAATAGTAGTTTCACTGAAATTTGAGTTGTTAAATAAAATCAACACTTTTTTCCAATGGACATTATAAGGGACGGAATAAACGCATTGCATTTCTTCAGATATGAGACCAGAGCATGTGTGTGTGTGTCGAGGCTGGTGTGTTAGATTAAAAACAAAAATAAATATGTATATAAATAACGGTTTTATTCTCATTGTGTTTCTTTTTTTGTTTGTTTGTTTGTTTGTTTGTTTGTGTCAGGAGGGACGGTTCAGGGTTTGATTTCTGACTTCATGGGAAAGAGAGCCCCAGTGTTGGTCTTAAGTCTGGCGCTGGCCATGGGAGCCCTGGTGGGATACAGCCGTGAGTATATAGAGTCGCCACGATTAGTTGATTATTCGATCAGAACATCAATCAGCAACAAATTTGATAAATAAGTAATCGTTTCAGTCATTCAAGCTAATTCCGCTTCTCAAATGTTAAAACGTGCTGCTTTTCTTTTTCCTCTGTCAGTAATGGCATCAACAAAACCCTCATTATATTAGGTTCTAACTGTATTGGCCACAGTATCACAACTCTACTCTCTGTCTTCCTTCTCAGACTTGCCTGACGACCAGGTGATAAACGCTGCACTGTTGGCTACCACTGGCTTCTTCATTGGCGGTCCATCTAATATGATCAGCTCTGCCATATCTGCTGACCTGGGGAGACAGGACGCTCTGAGGGGTAGTCAGGAGGCTTTGGCTACTGTCACTGGCATAGTGGACGGAACTGGAAGTATTGGAGCTGCTGGGGGACAGGTGAGCAGAAATGCAGGCCATTTCACACGGAAAACTCAAACTGAGTTTCAAATCTACTTATTTTACTACTCATTAGGTTTTATAAGTAGTTGCTGACTAGTCGTCATTGACCTAGTTATGTAAAGAAAAGCTGTACTTACTGCATTGAGAACAGGTTTTATTGTCTGAGAGCACTGCAGAACCACTATGTTGAGGATAATTAAGCATAAATATTCTATATCTGAGTGTCAATGAAATTTGGGTGCTGCTAGATTAAATCATTTCGACCATGACTAGTCAGTCACTTTCCACAGTGGCACAATACAGGGCTGTGGTTTTTACCTGCAGTCACACCCACAAATTGACAACCTTGTTCATTTATATCTCCATCATCCTCTAGTACCTGGTGTCCCTGATTGAGAGCAAGCTGGGCTGGATTTCTGTGTTCACCTTCTTTGTAGTCATGGTAAGATGATTTCTTGGAACCACAAAAGGCCTTTTTAGTAACTGAAGACATTTTGACATGTCGACATGTTGCAGTAGGAAAAGCATAGGTGTTAATGAGTAGTGTTCATTCTGGCTCACTCTTGTCATATGACAAGTCAAAATGTCTGCTGTGCTTTGTTTTTAAAATGCATTGGCATAAATATGACTTTAATTGCCTATTCTGACTAAGTATATTAATGCATGTAGTATGTTTTCCATGGGTTTAAAGTACATTTTGATCTCCAGCTGATAACCCCATGGCTCCATCACTTGTTTGTCAGTTTTTGGAAATTATATTAAACAACGCATTCATTTCAAACTCCTTGTGTTCATCACTCCCATACTCCTCAAAGAAGTGCGTGCCATGTGGCGAGACAGGCGAGCGCTGCGCAGCCAGCTGTGACAGCTGTAATGTTTCTGGCCCTCTCAGTGACAGCACGGC
>JAVQJF010016284.1:0-12288 GCA_036023855.1 Gadopsis marmoratus | reverse complement strand
TGTTTACTTGTTGTGGACTGACATTGGCGTTGATTGTATCGGCTGCTGTGGTTGGATCTGGAAATGGTTGGCGTCACTAGAATCACAAGACTCTACGCTTTCGAACGATATGCGGCACGTGTTCCGGCTCAGCAGCTCATCTGCATACAGCCAGAATTCCATATTTAATATGCAGACGGCCCACCGGCGGGCCGCTGGATCGGGAACAGGTTTAAAGTGTTATATAGAAGAGAGAACTTTTGTGAGAAGCCTGGCAGTCTATAGCAGTGGCTCACAACCTTAAGGTCCAAAGATCATTTCTTGGGGTTGCCAGGTGCTTGTGGAGAAAAAAAAACCAAAAACATATTTTAGACTGGGGAAAGGTTTTTACATTATATCGCCTGTACCAGTGATATAATTTGCCTTACAGTAGATTTTATTAAGTGTGTTTCTAAGTCAAGCACTAATCAAAGCCCAAATTAGTTGGTGCTATTATAATTATATTACAGTGATCCCTGAAAAGACATCGGGGTGTGAGTAAAATTCTATGGTGGTGGAGGGGGGAGTGCTAACACCATCCTCATTATTATGGAGGGGGTACGACTCAAAAAGGTACCACTGGTCTATTCTCGTCTACTGCACTTAAAGGTACCCGCTGGAGTTTTTGACCACTAGGAGCAGAGTCCAGCTATAGGGCGGTCACATTTGCAAAAAGTCACATTTTAACAACCCCATATATCCTATATTAGTTTAATGATTGGTCAAAACTGCTGAGGTCAAGCTACATTGGTCAAGCTGATAGCAACACCCTCTGCTGGACCTCAAGACAAATTACTTCACATGGTCTGTTGCGCTTATGGCCTTAGAACAAGTCATCACAGTTCAAATAATTGTGTACAAAACACACACATACACACACACACCCACGAGGATGCATATACATGCAAGCGATGGCTTCACGCTGCTCCACTGACGGACAGTTGGTTGGAGTAACGCGCAAAAAAGCATTGCTATGCACCAAGGCAGTGAAGACTACTGCAAGCTAGCACAAAGACAATGCATTAAAATATGATAAAAAATACTTTTAAACAATCAGCTTTGCAAATGTTTATTGGGATTACTCAACAGGTTTGTCAGGCCTCAAGGATACATACACACAGTGTATTTTGGTGACAAAGACTGGGTGATAAGATAACTTTTTTTTTTATTGCAATCACTTCACTTGTAAAAACATGTGCACACACATTTCCCTTTCTTTGTTTTTCTTTTTTGTCACAAAGCACAGGAAATCAGATGGATTCTTTTCTTGCACAAAAGAGGAACCAGTCATTTTTCAAGTAATACACAACTCTTTTACAGTTCCTCTGTTCAGATTGCAGGATATCAGCTGTGTGTTAGAACTTAGTAGTAATTAATGAAGTCCGCTATCAAGGCCCTTATCTTTGCGCTTCCATTGGGCGACGCTAGGGAGGGGAGAGAAACAGATTTATGGGAAATGTGGTTTGAAGAATCCTAAAATGCTGCAGGCAGCACCTTTAAAAGGAGACCAGAGGCTAGAATGTCCTACTAAAAAAACATCCCATCACCACCACCACATATTCTCATTTGCCATCTCTCAGTTGTGCATGGCTGCAGTGACCATAGGCCAGTCTTCTTAGCATTACTCACCATTGTATTTACAGTGAAACGCAGGGATAAACTCACCCTTTGTTACCAAGCACTTAAGACCTGACGTGTGGTGTATACACATGGTGGGGGTGTGGTGTGTATGTGTGCATTCATGCTTGTGTGTGTATTTCGGACAGCCGTTTGTCTCTTAAACTCAAACAAAAGAGCGTACATCCTCCATCACAGCTTTATCTGTTTATGCCATCAACCCCTCAGCACCCACATGCCTGTAAACACATCAACCCACCCACTCTGTGTCACACACACACACACACACACACACACACACACACACAAAATGTGGCCAAAGAAAGTAAATGCAATGACAAAACTTTTAGAGTGAAGATACTGTAATTTGTTTATTCAATGATCTTGGCATATACTATATGTATTCTCTGTGTATCTATTAGAAATGTGTATACTGTACATTTTCCAAAGACAAAAAGCACACATATCGTAACCCTAACTTCTACAGTTGATCAAAAAACAAACTGAAAGCTAAAGTCAGACCAAAGATCTGCACACTGTACTGATAGCTTCCAGCAAAATTTCATTTTCTCAGACTGGACCAACCAGAGCAGAGCTGGACACTGCCTGAAACTCCCATGGACCTCTAGGGAAAGGGCATAACTAGTTAATGAAAAAAAAAAACATTAACATATGATGTATATCATACAACAACACATTAAATCTAATACATCAATAAGCACACATATTTTTCTATATAGTAGTTTCTATATAGAAACAGTTTTTTTTATGTTTTATATTTATTTATTTGTTGCTTGTTGTTGCTTGCTTTTCTCAAAGAAAAGTCAGTGACAAAAAAAATGTCTGTGGCAAACACATTGCATTTCCTATACCTTCTCCACAATAAAAGCATCCCACCGCTTTGCCATTGGAAAGCTTTTCATGGGAACTACAACAGCGTAATGCAGCTGTGAGCAGTAAAATAAGGATGGGAAACTAAACTCCAAACCACAGAGATTGAATTGTTCGTGGTCAGTTCTGGTACCTAGCAGGACCACAGGAGTGCAGCACTTCTATCCCCTGCTTTTTTTTTTGTGTCATTGTGGCTATTTGACGTTCGGAAAAGATGTGTTAGGGGACAAACACATCTCCTACTCACAAAAGAGACTGTGACTGAGAGGCTGTTCAGGGGCAACAGCATGTAGGTGAGCTATTAACAGAAAGTGTGTCTGTCACATTGACTCATGGTAACAACCTGCTCTCCCAACCTCCGCCGCTGACCCAGAAGTCGAACAGGAAACCGACACACAACAAAGTGACCCAGCGCTGGGGCTGGTGACCCTGTTAACGGAGGCCCATCGGTACCCCAGTTTCACTCTGCTAACATTAAAGACAACCGGACTTGATGGAAACTGCATCAAACCCAAGGGCTCCATTCTGAGGCTGCCCGGTTGGCCCTGTTTCCTGGACAGGGCAGAGGAGCAAACCCATATGTCAGACAATATAATGCCCTGTGAAGCATGCCACCCCAGTGGTATCTGACAGGCAGGAGGAAAAGAGCACACATGCACAAACACACAAACTGATTTGAGGACAGGGACTTCTGGATGGCCGCTTTGGCAGACGAAGAGACAGCAGTGGCATGGAGTCTGTTTTAGTCAAAGTGCCCGTGTGTGTGTGTGTGGATGTGCTTACATGCATTTGTTTGCACCTGAAAGTTTGTGTATGCATGTGCGTGCTATAAGAATGTGCATATGCTCTGTTTTTTGTATATGTGCATGTGTCCTGTGTGTGTATGTTTGTGTGTGTGTGTCTGTATCTCAATGGGCCTGGCATTGTTACTGGGCTGTACTTGACCTCTCTAATATGCACACTACTCATGCTATCTCCCACTCTTTGTCCCTTGTGCAGATGGCATGTGGGTCTTTCCTCTTCTATTATGTCCTCGTGGTCCCTCAGTACTGAGTCTCTGGGCTGGGCGGAAGCCATATGTCCCAACTAAACTGACTAAAACTCACACCTCGCTGTCTGTCTGTCTGAGAGGTAAGTAGAGAGACAGACAGGTAACTTGGCAGACTACCTTTCTATCAGCTCTCTTTGTCTGTCATCACTAGCTCAAAGCCGTGTGTGTCATGTTTCTAGTTTGTGCTGAAAATCTTGCAAAAGTCATGGAGGAACAATTTGACCACCAAGCTATTCCACTGCTAAAAAATAAGTTAAACAGGCCGTGTTTCAAGAGTTAAAGCTCCATATGTGTCCTTTGCTGTCCCTGTCTCCCACAGCTTTCATTTCCCAAACAAACAATCCCACTCTCCCCACCCTCCATATGCTGTTCTCTAACCATTTACCTTTTTGGCCCTCTCACCCCCTCACGTCCCAGATTATACACTACCGCGGCCCCCTGCGCTGGAAAGCGGGGAATAAAGCAAAATGCACTGAGCATCTGAGCAACATAGCAGCAGAGGATGTATGATATGTAATAAAATGAGTTGTGGCAAAGGTCAATGTAACCCAGGTCACAAAGGGGAGGTGCTACATCAAGCTAACATCCCAAAAGCTCTACTTGGAAGCAAAGCAAAACAAAAGTGAAATATAATGATAACACACACACACACACACACACCTATTCCAGTGCTGAACAGAATCTAAAGTAAAAATTATATATTTTTTAATATTTTACATTTTTAGCAAGGCTGCAAAATCAGATATATATTTAAATTGTCTCTTTCTTTCACATATATCATTTATGAAGTACATTTACGCATGTGGGCTGTTAGTCTCAGTTCATGGTAGTTTCCTACACTGCAATGTTTTGTGACACTTTTTTCTAAAAGATGATGAGAGTTTCCTGCCATGTTTTGCATAGGGTCCTACTGTATTTTGTATAGTATTCATGTCTGTGTGGAACTTCGGACTGAACTTGGAAATGCTCTTTTCAATGTCAGCATAAAGAAAATATAGAAGTTCAAAATTCAACCAGTTTTCAGACGTGCACACCTGTGAGATGTTGCTTTGTTTTGTCATTGATACACCCCTGCTGTGTGAACGGGCGTTTGAAATCTGCTTGCTGGTATCTAGCTTGTATAACCATGTAGACCGTCTACATTAAAGTCAAATTACATGCATGAATATCGCACATAATTACTTTAAATGCTGTTTCTTCCCACTGCAAAGAATAGAAATTGTTGTCAGCACACCGCACAAGATGCATTAGAGGCCCCTGCACTCCTCCCCCTATACCCTCCATGTCAGATGTACAGATATGATGCTTCCTGGCTGGTCCATAGAGGCCAGTTGAGAATTAAATTGGCTGGATGCTGACTGTGTAGTCATGGAAACTGACTTGAGCCCTGTGTGTGACCTCATGAAGGCCACATAAAAGCTGGGTTGCAGAGAGAGGGGGAGAGAGGGAAAGTGTCCATGTGTGTTTTAGAAAGAGAGAGCATGACTGACACTAGTACTCAACCCAGTCCAATGTGTTTGTTTGCCATAGTCTAAATGCAGAGTCCCTTGAGCACTTACATACTTTAATACAATACGTCTACGTCTGCGTAGGTCTGTGTGGTATGAAAATAGCAGCTGACCTACAAGCGTCCCCGGAGAGGTGGCTCTGCTGCAGAGTGGACTGTGGATTCCCATCAGAGAGACGACCAATCCTGGTAAAGAGAAACAGAAAACAAGAGAGATTTAGCTGGATCTCACGCTCAGAGAAACAGCCAGGTCGACAATAACACTTTGAGACATGCCACACACAGATAAAACACCACTACAGAGATATTGCAGTGGAGAAAAGAAGTGTGGAGCAGATGAGGAGAGTGGAGAGTGAGGCAGCGATGAACAAACAAGAGGAAAATCAATGACTACAAGAGGAGACGAAGTCAGAAAAAGAGAGCGACAGGAACTCCTAAAGATGAGAAAAAGAATGAGAAATAAAGAGAAAATGAACTGAGCAGTGAAAAAGGTAGAACTGCAGTGGGAGCGGAAGTGTGAAGAGGAGGATCTAGCTACTGAACAATGGATCATGTGCAGGTCTAGCTCAACCCTTTGAACAACCAAAAACACAGTTTAAGAAATCGTTTGTTCTTGTAATGTCTTGTGCATGAACTGAATGGGTCTTTCCTCCAGGGAATCTGTTCAACACCAGAGTTCCCCACTTTTTTTAGGAGGCTGTTTGACCTTGTCCTCCAGATTTGGTTAATGTTTCTACTTGTTTTGTTGTTGTGCCTGCTTTCATTGTTCAATTCATTATGGGGGAGGTCAAACGTAGCTACGACATTTGCTCTGTAGAAACAAGAAGCTCTAATTATTCATTTAAGACTTTTTTTTAACCCTGTTAGTTTGTTTTCTGTTAGCAGCACTTTGTCTCTTGCTGTGTTTTCAATTGGTTAAAGGAATAATTTGACATTTTCAAATTCACTTTCAAGAGCAAGATCAGATGGTGGATATCCGTACTGTATATAACACTGCCACCAGAAGGCAGTTGAGGCTACACCAATGTGATTAGATGACACAGTGTTTGCTTCCATAGAAACGCCTCTCTGTACTTTTGTACTAACTGCGGGCTTTTCAGGCATTTTTTTTGTAGCTGGATATAATGTGTAGCATCTTCAAACATGAATGAGGACAGTGAGAGTGAATTACTTGCTACAGATGCATTGCTAGTGTTGATGAAATGGCAAAAACACAAACAAAACGAGTGTGACGAGATGACCGGCTGACTTTGCTACGAGCTGATTGGATGTTGATGGTGACAGGTGACATGGCTTACGCTTTAAAACCAGCCGCTGGCCAGTTGACAAGCTGCTCACAGACGACGCCATCAGTCGGCTCGAGTCGAGCTGAGGCAAGAACCGGCCTTTAGAGGTAATGTTAAGGGATTTCGTTTTCTACAGAGCTAGGCTAGCTGTTTCCCATTGTTTCTGGCCTTTGTGCTAAGCTACGATAAGCTAAGCTGACTGGCTGTAGCTTCACATTTATCCCACAGACATGAAAGCGGAATCAATCTGCGACCATCTTCAGTACAGACCTGCCCAGTCTATTTTAGTCAGGTCCAGTCTAACCCGCTCCAGTACAGTCCAGTCCTGACCAATGTAGTCTAGTCCAGTTTGTTGTATTCGAGCCCAGGTTCAGTTCTCTTCAAACCAGTCTTGCCTGTGATCCAATGGAAATGGCCAATCTCTTAGATATTATTGTATAAATGTATATATTAATAGAATGTGGGTGGAGTAACTTGAGAAGTCTCTTATTGTAGACTGTTAGTGGGTGTGGCCTCAGTGGCTCACCTGCAGAGGGAGTCAGGTGCTCGTCCACCTGCTACTCCTTTCAGACTTACACACACTTCCGCACATTTGTAGATGGAAACGAAATATGCTCACTGACACACTTACATGCACAGATTCCTCCTCACACACTCAGAGGCACGTCCCGTACAGACACTGTTAGCATGGAAACCGCTAATGAAGCCGAGGACAAAGACAGAACGTTGCCTGTGTGAAATACAAACTGTGGGTAAACATCCAGATCAGTAGATCTCCTCTTGGCAGCCCTCAGCTGCCTATCTGCCACGTCCAGCCGCAAAACTGCCACCTCCCTCCCCTTGTTCCATCCCAACACCTCCCTCTTAAACATCAGCCATTAGATAAACACACACACACACATACATACAGTGCCATTTATTACTCTATAAAAAGGTCACAGTTTTCTCTGGCTAAGCGCCCTGCGCTATTGATAATTTTATGCATAAACAAATGGCAAATTTGTGCCACATAAATATGTATTAGCAATTAATAATGGTGGTGTGTGTGAGGGGACGCCAGGTGCATGCCGAGTGAGGCTTGCTGGCTGCTGGTGGAGCCGCTGAGCTGGACTGGTGGCTTTATGCTGCTAGCTGGTGTCCCTCTCCTCCACTCTCTCTGCACAATGGCCACTTAGGCACACACCAGCAGGAATACACACCGAGACAAGCACACATGTATGCACACATGCATACATACACACATACATACATACAGTACGCCCAAATACTCACTACACACACTTCAGAAGGTGCGGGCATCCAGCGGCAAAGTGAAGGTATACACAATACACACTATACAGTTTATTACACCTTAGTGGAGTTAAAGGTCAACTTCAACACATTTGCATGTGAATACACGTGCACATATGGGCAGACATACACACACATACGCACTAAGACAGGGCAGCATTTGTGCACAGAGGCAGGCCTGAGGAAGTGATGGCACAGCGTGCTTAATGTCTCTCTCTCTCTCCCTCACCTGCAGAACAATGCATCCATTACATTTCACACACCACTGAGAGCAAAGTAGGTCCAAACACAGGCTTCAGTCATCTCCGTGTAGTAGTAAATATTTTTGGTCCGGGAAAACATAAGCAGAAGTTAGCTGTGGGTCAAGCAGAGGAGGCCACTGGTTGAGTTGATTTAACATTTTGAGTCATTGTTCTGGTGTATCATATATATTTTTAGGAAGCAGCTTACTTCACGCACAGATAGTGTTGCTTCCGCTGTTGGTTGGTTTAATAATTTAGGTGGTCTACCAGAAGTACATTTGCTAAAGCAACCAGGTAGTCTTCATTCTTGAAGTATTTTCTCTTGTAAAACCAAAAAGTACAGTTTGAAAGCACACATCTCACCTTAGTGTCACTTACCAAAGTTTGTTTTGGAGTGTAGATTGGACTCAGATGGACCACACTGACACTAATACCTCTGATACATTAAGATAATAAGCATGATGGTGTGAAATCACCTGGACTGTTTTTGTGTGCAAATGCTGGGAAATTAGGATGCAGCGATGTACGAAGAAAGTTTCACTTACTTACAGTGTAGTGTTTTTATGTTTTTTTTGACACATCATCATAGCATGATAACCTTTTGGCTGTGTGACTTTTTTAAGGTTTTTTGTACATTTGCAGGCCTCTAGTAATAGGCGCTATGGAGCCCTGGAGAAGAAGTAAATGATTAAAATACTGACTGCTGAAAAAGTTTAAACCTGATGAATACATTTGACCTCCGTTGCTTTTAGGACAGCAAAGGCAGCAAGGGATATTTAAAAAAAAAAGTGTGCAGGAGTTGCAGAGGCTGTGTGTATGTGTGTGTGCGTTATGTTGTCCGTCTGGCATGGATGAGAGCAGGCTGGCTCCCCTGTAGAGCTCTATCACTCTGCTTGGCTAAACACAATCACATAACCTCAACCCAACTCAAACAGCCCACTGAGAGACAGGAAGAGAGAGAGAGCAGGAAGCCTACATATATTGTATATGTGTGTGTGTGTGTGTGTGTGTGTGTCCTATGTGCACTTGCAGGACAAAAGGCAGCCCCATCTGTTCCATTGTCACAGGGTCTTTAATACGGATCAGATAAACATGACATTTGGGATGAGTGACCAAGCTCACGTTATAAAGCCTGACATCAGACCCCTGCCTACTACCATGTGCGTGCATGTGTGTGTGTGTCACATTGAGTGGTTAGTGGTGGCACAGACAGACGAGCTGTTCAACGATTTATTCGTACAAAGGAACCTACATTCAGGTAATTTAGGCACGGTTAGGTAGACAGGCAAGTCCAGGTCCAGAGACGGAGGTACAGGAACCATACATGGCAAGACCGGAACACGGAAACCAAACACAGGGCAAGTAGTCCAAGTGGTAGAACGTGTGAAGATACAAACAGAGTTAATCAATCTGATTCAACCTGAAAAAGCAGTGCAGTACCTGTATGTATCCTATGTATGTCATTTTTACTCTTAGCACTATTCTGATCATTTGATTGTTTGTCCTTTCTGCATGTGCACCGTTGCTGTGTGGATCTGTGGCGGCTGTGGGAGGATTAGCGGCCCATTGGCCTAATCAGAGGAGGTAATCAGACTATTCTCTATCATGACAACAATCAGTCGAATGAGACACACACATCTGCCTATTGAGCTCCGCGCTAATGCCATAATAGTGATGAAACATCTGGTCATTTGGGGCTCAATGCAATCAAGAAGAGGGATTGGGACAGTTGCAGATGGCGAACCTATAGTAATTATCTATGAGATGCAGACAGAGGGATACGGCCGACACTCAGGTTCACAGGCCACCCTGCTTCGGTAATAATGAACACACACTGCGAGAAACATGTCGGTGGTCCTGAAGAGAGGACAAATGTGGTTACCATCTTTCTGAACTTTTCATTTGAAAGATAAAGACACAATTGAAAACAAGCAGCGGCCATCATTTTTGTGTTCTGCATGTCATTTTCTGACAGCACACATGCATGGGTGCGGAGCTTTTTGGCAATTTTTATACTTTATATTATATATTTGCACTCTTTCCTACTTTGTACCGTAACTGCTGCCAAACAATTTCCCTCAGGATATAAATAAAGTTATCTTATCTATCTTAAAATGGTCCTACATGATAATAGCTTGCTATATAGCTAACATTAGCTGGGTTCAGCTTCTAAAACGTGACGATTGGCTGCTTTTCCCATTCTTCCATCCATGGAGCAGCGGAGAGTTTTATTCATCACACGAGACTCCCGGCTCTCCATTTTAATTTACTCGCAGAATGGAGAACAAACGGCAACATCATTGTCTTTACAGGTGGATTTCAGGTGACGATCCACTGGCAGACATGACATCAGGCAGTGTTTGGCCATAGATAGCTTTGTTCTTTAGCGCTCGCTGTGTTATACACTTAAATACTTTCCCATTTTCCCATCAGCAGGAGGAAATGCTGCCAGCACTGGCATTACCCTGAGAACATTTCGTGGCAGCCCATAATGGCAGAGATCCTTTGAGTTTTGAGACTTGTAGTTTGCTCTTAACGTCTTGTACCAAATGATAACGTTTCAGTCATTTTACATGTGAAGTGGTTAGCTCTGATATGATTACCCATTAGTTTTGAATGGAGAAAAGTGATCATCTGTCATTGTTGTCACATTTTTCCTGGTATGAAATATTGATCCAATATTTTAAAGATGTCATAACATAACATGAACCAGATTAGGCATATCTGACTTTGAAAAGGGATTTGGTTACTACAGAGGCTTCCCCCGGTTTTGTTTCCTTTGCCCTGCCCCCTCAAACCAAAAGTGTAACCAACCACCACCACCACATTCCACAGCGTCTGAAGCTGCAGCCGAGTGGGCCAAATTACCTGACTAAATACACATACACACAGAAAAACACACATGTGTCTAGTCTAAGCGAAAACTGACCCCTACTGGATACCCCCAAATAGTTACCAAATTAATGTGAGCACATTTGTGTGAGGCCTTGCATGTGTGCGTGTGTGTGTCTATGGCTATGTGTGCTTCCTGTCTGGCTTTGTGTGTCTGTGTGGCTGCTCTGAGACACAGAGTCCAGTCAAACGCTCCAGTGGAATAAAAGAGCAATTGTTCACCAAGGTGGTCCCTGTAGGACCTCCAATCCTACCCCTTTACACACAAACACACACACAGGCAGACAGAGAAAAATATATGCACAGTACACTCACACATTCAAGCATGCTCACAGTTTGTAGGTCGCCAGACAAACACACATGATACACACTCACCTCGGCCTAATCATAGCTTTAGGGGGTGGCAGTTGCACAAAGGTAAATATTTGGGTGTGGGATGTAAACGCTGGTCTGTGTAAATCAGACATACACAGGCACACTCATGGTCATCTGTGTAATTCAGACATAGCTACTTCCTTCCTGTGGGGTGATGATGTTTAGTCTCACCACACCGCAAATCTGATTGGTGCCTTTTATCTCATCCACTTCCTGTTTAGGAACACTTCGACCCCTCCTGGCTCAGATCTGGGATCGGGCGTTCATCAGAGAGATTCATGCATGCCACGTGTAGGAGGGCTGATTCATCCCAACTGTCTGCGTCATGTCTGCGAATGTCCTGCTGCAAACTGTTGCATCACTTGCTGAGGCGTTCATGTACAGAAGGAAACGGCGCTAACATGTTTGTGGTGATACATTTTTTTTATTTTAGCTTTCAGGATGAATACTTTTGTGATTCATGCCCAGGTTCAGTCCAGCTTTGGTGTTTTTCCAAGCATCATCACAACTATCAAATGCACCTTAAACATAGCACGCAAAAAGACAGTGTGAACAACCTCTTTTCTGAAATATACCCAAAACATTTTTATTGTTTGCATTTGTGTATGATGTGAGTGGATTTAGAGACAGCACTGGTGAAAGTTACAAATGACCTTCTCATTAGATAAAGGACTTGTCTTGTTAGATCTTAGTGCTGCATTCAATACCACTGACCATCACATTCTATTACAGAGAGGCATTAAAGGTACCGCACAAAATTGGTTTAAGTCATATTTATCAGATCGCTATGAGTTTGTACATGTTAATGATGAATCATCCATGCATGCCAAAGTTAGTCATGGAGTTCCACAAGGTTCTCTGCTCGAGGTTTCTGCCTGTTAAAAGGGAGTTTTTCCTTGCCACTGTCACGTAGTGCTTGCTCATGGTGGGAATTGTTGGGTCTCTGTACATAAAGAGTCGGTATGGACCTGTTTTATGTGAACAAGTGCTATGAGATAACTTTGTTATTAAAGAACTGGTTCGCACAAAGTGTCCAAAGTCCAAAGCAAAAGTGTTTAAAGCTGTTCCGAACGGCCACACTCGAAGGCAGGATGGCAAGCCTGCTGCCATAGACGCAGC
>JAVQJF010016282.1:0-13788 GCA_036023855.1 Gadopsis marmoratus | reverse complement strand
CTGCTGATATGCTATATTTTTGTTTTGGCAAAAAATCCCACGACTGTTACTCCTGTGCCTTACAGCTCCATTGTTGTCCAAAAACTATTAAAAAACATGTTTCACTGTTTCACTGAGTGACATGGTCCTTCATTACATGGGCACTGCGGTTTATTTTGAGCCAATCCCGCTGCTGTAGATGCTCTCTAGAACACTAAATGTGCATCAATCTTATAAAAATAGTCCCCGACAAATGCAGTATTTACTCATGTTTGAGTAACTTTTGCTAAAAACTACAGTGACCAGCTATTTTAGGCAATTACATAACCTTTAAGAAAAATCAATTAAAGATATATTTGTGACCTGTTTTTAAAGATTTACATCTTCAACAGCTTGGGGATGAGTATTAAGAGACGCCAAAGAAAACTTTGGATTCTATCTTTTCTGCTCCCCTGCCTTTATTTGGGAAATTAGATGTTTCCAGTCAATCCCAGAGGAGAGCAAAATGTACCCGATTGATTTGGATGAGGACCAGTTTTACAGTTGTATGTTTTAAATTTATATTTTGTACCCTTTGTTTGTTTGTTTTGCCTCTGAATGCAATATAAGTAGTGAAACGTTCATCTAATGAAGTGCATTTTAAATAAAGGAGATTTGGGCAAATGCATTGTTTTCTCCCATTAAAACGAAGCGTTGCGACAGAGTGTGTAGAGAAGATAGAAAAAGTGAAGGCTTTGACTGGACTTGGACGTACAGTAGGTATGAATATCTCTGAGCTGGGAGGTTTAACCACTTACCACAAAAGAACCGGGCTAGTTTGATTTATAAATTAGACCGACACAAAATACTGGAATACATTGCCATTTGTCCAGATGTGACAAGTCACAGATTTGGAAGATCTCTTGGGTCCTAAACCAATAAAAACTTGTCCTTTGCATCAAAAAAAAATCCTCACAGGGGAAAATGAAATGAACAATGAAGTACACTGATTGCATGTGTCGGATCAATGCAGAAAGGTCTTTAACAAATGATACTTAAATATTACCCACTCATCCAGTGGCATTAATTAATCCCTGCTTTTGGGCTTGTAAATAAATGCATTCAAGTCCCAGTTAATAAAGGGCCTGATTTCCCCAGAGCATCTCCGACAGAACTAAACAAATCAAAGTTTCATAATAAAGAAGACAACATGCATGGCACTCGTCAAGCTTTCAAGTTCTGCGAGTTAATGTTTGTGTCCCCGTAATTTCTATCTATTATGGTGCCAGTTATCTAATAATGACAATGAGTTGACACACAGGAAAGAAAGCGTGAGGAACAGAAAGAGTGTTTGTGAAGAGGTGTGTTTGACTTGTTCAGCTAAGACCTGTGGCCCTCAGGAATGACGGTGAACGAACAGAGATAATAATGATGACAATCATAGCAATAACAATGACAATTTTATTCAAACTGCACTTTCATAACAAAGAGTTACAAAGTGCTTTGCAAGATGAGCGACGATGGATAACAAGGAATGAAAAAAAACAAAAAAAAAACAGGTAGGAGTAGGTCCACAATGACGTCCAGGGATGCATGAGAGTGGGAGGAGCAGAGGGAAGAAATCCAGAAATTAGAGAAGAGTAGGAGGAGGAGGAGGTGGGAAGAATAGGAGGGAGGTATGAGGGAGAGAAGGAGGCGGTCCAGAGTCCCAGCAGCAAGTCTTACCTCTGGGACGTCTTCTTGTACTTGCGCCTGACAGAGAAAACAAATATGAGGACAGTGAGGCATTGATTGGAATGTTATTCTTGTAGTGTCTGTTGAATTTATTTTCCCACCTAACATACTTAACATGGAAAGACAGAAATAAAAAGACAATGGGCCTCATGCAAGAACCACAAGTATGAACAGATTCGCTCTGAGCACGTGCGAGTGAGTGAAGATAATTTGTCGCATTCTCCCAAAATGTTCTCATTGTTTCGGTTTTTTTTTCTTACATGTACGTTTAAATTCATTATCGGACCAGAACTGTTGTACGAGTCATGCACGGAAAAAAAACACTGCTTTGACTTCAGGATCGTAATGCCTTCAATTCAAATATGACACTAAAATAAACTGAATTTAAAAAAATTCTTATTTAATGTCATGTTCTAATGTACCCTTTTTTTAGGGATAACATCAGTCCCAGCATGTTATTTAGCTGTGTTCACACTGTACATCTAATGCTTACAATCGCTTATGCAGATGGGGGATTTAAGAGCGGCATAATGATATGCAAAAACACACGCACACACTCATCACTCCACCCCCTGACATCTCACCTACTTTACTACACACACACACACACACACATCGGGAACCTACAGTCGCATTAAAACACACCTACTACCACTTATCCTAACATTTGGCCTAAAACACACTCACACCTCCATGAAGAGATAACAGTGTTGCTCTAAAAGCTGAATTTATACACACACACACACACAAGGCACTCATAATAGAGAAGTGGAGGGAAGGATGGACCTTCTGCCGCTCGACTACAGACGTGAATTTAAATTCCAGTCAGGGAGGATTCCCAGCACTTAGCTTGATTTGTTTCTCAAACGTTTTTCAGGATGAATCTTTCCTCAAGCTCAGCGCAAAACTGCAAGCTAAGGAAGTTTGTCTTCATAAAGAAATGTTAAGAGCTCCCTCATGATTAGAAAGACATATAGATTAGATCCATCATTTGAGGTCCATCAAGCAATTAAAATTAAAAACACGTGAAGTGCCACAGCCAGATGTGTTGGGAGCAACAGAGTAAATGCTACAAAAAAAGAGAAGGGAGGAAGTGTTTTAAGAGGATATGGATAACAAAACAGGTAAATACGGATATATAACAAAATGGGAACCTTAAGGTCAGGGAGAAACAGAAGTATGGATATTTCCTTCTCTCCTCACTTCCTCTCCTATCCTTTATCCCACCTTAAGCCCCCTCTCCCCCTCCCTGAGCTTTCTTTATATCCAAATGTGTGTCAGCAACACAGAGCTTCTTCTAATTAGAAGGCTTTAATGCAATGTCCTCGGCATAATGAGGATGTGGGTTGAAGGGGTCATGGAAATTCCAGGAATTACTGTAATTGTAAAGGTCACAGAGACGTTATATTTAATCCTGTTAAGAGTAAAATTTTAGGATATTTTCAAATAGCTGTCTGGATGACTAAAATGACCTTGTTTTTCTTGGATTTTATTTTTTACTTTAGTCAGTGCCTCACATACTGTCATAAAGTCTGTCCACCTTGATCATCCTTGTGTCAAATCTATGTTGCTCTTCCCTTAAGGGAGCTGTCTGTGCTGAACTGTTGATTAAAGTTATTAAATAATTCATTGATTTCCATTAATCAGTGGTTGAATGAGAGGTCGGGTCTGTCGCAGTGATTTCATTAATCAATGGAAATCCATTGGAATCCATTCACCTACAGAGGGCCATTTGTCAGATGGCAGTAATAAAACACAGCGCACTGTTCAGGCCTTCAACGGTGGATGTCACCAGGCTTTAGACTGGGTCATTGAAGGTTGAGCAGAGGGAAAAGTGTGCAAAGCAAACGCTCTCTCTGTCTATCCACGGATGACTGGTGTAGCGTGCCAGAGAGTGCTGTGATAGACACACACACACACACACACAGAAATCATACAGCTGCCAAAGAAATCTCCTGGGATAAGTTGGCAGCACATATAGTAAATGTCACCAACCTGCCATGTACACTCAAACACACTCTTATCAATCACAATCTATATCATCCACACACAACGTCTCCCAGTCACCCATGTGCCGAATACTGTCGATCCCTTCCCACGAAACACACAACATACACTGTGTGAAGCGTCAACATCTGTGGGGGCTGTCTGTCAGTCGTAGCTCCCTCTCTTCAGTCGGAGGCTCTTTGTGAGATTAAAGGCTAATGTGATCTCTGACACGCAACAGGAGCCCTCAGAGCTCCCAGCAGACTGCAGTGCAGTCGTGATGGAAAAACAAAAAAAAATGAAGGCCCCGGCCCCTGTTAGATTCATCTGACTCACTATCCATCAAATATCCAAAAGGACAGATGGTTATGATGGGGAATTAATGACAGTGACCAAATGGAAGAGACACTGAAGTCGCCCGAGGAAACTATATGTGGCAGAGGAGGACGGTTGGTGGACCCACATTTCAGCTTCTGACACAGGAGAGAGAAACAATGACTAATCATAGAACAATAGAAATACCATGACATGAAAATAACAAAAAATAAAACGGAGTGATGGGAGAGGAGAGGAGAGGCTGATAGATGAACTGCAGCCCCATGCACGGCTCATTCACTCAGCCTTTGCCTGTGGCGCAGGAGGAAACTGCATTTCAGTCAGACCTCGAGCAGCAACGTTAAAGATCTCTAACACCGCAGTCTCCTCTCCCCCTGCCGATAAAGAATGATGAGAACAGAAAATGGAAAAGAGAAAATTCCCACTTCAGCTTGCGGTGTGTTGAGCTTCCTTCTCAGGTCGAAAAGTCATAGAGGTGTTGATTGGTCAGTGGATGACAGAAAGTAATATTGCAGTATTGGGAGTTTTAACTAAAAGTATCTCACTAAAGAAACTGGGAGAAATTAGAGGCTTTTGTATTATTTAATAAGACATAGTATGGGTGCATAGCACGTAAGCAGATTAAAAAGGAATTTACTTCAGCCTCAATAACTTAACAGAAAATACGCACATTCAGTCGTTCAAGTCCAAATTTATAGTCCCGTTGCATCAAAAAAAAAGTACTTCGATTGACTTGCATGCAATGCATGTGTGAATAAAAACCTGTGCTCTGATTCAGCTCTGATGTACTTTTCCTTCTCTTCCACGCTGCAATAAAGTAAACAAACCGTTTAAAGTAGTTCTAAGGAAGCAGCTCAGGGCTGTTTGGTTTGGATAATTCCAACCTCTCTCTGTCTGTGTGTGTGTGTGTGTGTTTCCTCTCACTTCTGGAGGTTTTTCGCTCTACTTTTATCCATCAGTCTATCCTTGGTCCTTTCTCTCTCACAAACTGAAACACACACACACGCACACACACACACACGCGCGCGCGCGCAACACTTACACATGATGTAATCAAAAACATCCCAAGTCATAGTACCCAAGGTTTTACTATGACACCCAAGTTCTTTCCTGTATCCTTCCTGTGTGTTTATATCAGAATTCATCTGCAAATTAAGCTATTCCAGATAAATGGGTATAGATCATTTCACATGTAAATATTAAATGCTTAATTCCAACATAAATGTAACTCTGAGGCGCACACACAGCATTGATTCACACACACTTGTTGAAAGCAGTGAAAGTTGTAAAGTATACTCACAGTCCCCGGAGCCTGAGCCAGATCTTTTCAATCTGTTCCGGCTGGAGGTACTTCAGGGCCGTGCTTTCAAACTCCTCGATCTCTTTGGTGGGAGACTCCATGTCAGAGGCTCAAATAGTTCTGGATGTGCCAACAAGAGATCCCGAAAAAAATAAAATAAAGTTTAATCCCCCTTGTGAGTGTGAGCAGCGAGGAAGGTGCAGCACAGAGCGGAGAGATGTTGCGATTTGGTGGAACCCAGGATGTGACCAAGGTTAAGGTTTCCTCTTTCTTCATTCACATTTGCACCCCCAGCTGCGACAAACCAGCCGTCATCCTTCCTTTTTCCTCTCCTTTCTCCCTTGTTTATGTGAGAGAGTGTGTGTGACTGAAACTCAATAACACTCAGCAGTGCAGCACTCAAGCAGCTGTGACAGTCGTGAAACAGACCCACTGTACCTCTTTCCTTTCTCCCTCTCTTCTCTCTCTCTCTCTCTCTCTGTCACATGC
The DNA here is from genome assembly GCA_036023855.1 of Gadopsis marmoratus. Taxonomy (NCBI): domain Eukaryota; kingdom Metazoa; phylum Chordata; class Actinopteri; order Centrarchiformes; family Percichthyidae; genus Gadopsis; species Gadopsis marmoratus. The sequence continues at coordinate 7,985 of JAVQJF010016282.1, read as the reverse complement.
GTTCACTTCTCTCCTGTGTGAGCACAGGGGTCCTGGAGCCGTGCCATGCTCTCCCAGCAACAACGGGATGCAGACGGCGGGGCAGCTCTATCCGGGATTAACGCCGACTGCCGAGCTCTCCACGCAAGAGGGAGGGAGGAGAAACACCACCAGCCAAAGAGAGGGAGGAGTCTGGCTGATAATGAGAAACCATGTTCTGTTTCATCCACTGGAAAACCAGAGGGAGTGAACGAGAGTGGGGATGGAGTGGAACGGGCTCGCAGGGGGTGCGGCGTACCTTTAGGGGAATGGATGATGAAGGTGCATTACTGCAAAAAAGCATCTGGCTAAAGAAAAGATCTGAAACTGGACCTTTTCCCGCGTGACGCTGCAACAATGACACAGCTTTTCCTTCTCGCTTTTATGCTCCGATTCAAAGACACTTTTACACACGTGCTAATTCCATCAGGAATGTAAAGGTAAATGTCGCGAAGCAGACTTCATCAGCGGCGTACGTCAACATCCAAAGTGATGAAGACATTCGCTGCAAACACGACGTGAAATCTGCAATCTATTCATGTGGAAATGTAGATAATACTGCTGTACAACGTATTAAATGTCATGCCAGAGGGGATTAAATAGTGTGCAGACAGTGCATTGACACTGATTTGACTGAGATTACACTGATCCATTCGAGTGCATTCAGGGCCGCCCCCCTAAATACAAGCATTGTAACACACATTAGTCCCTCTGTCTCCTTTTCTTGCTCTCTCTACAGCATCCAAAACATTGTGTTGTCCTCTACATTTCTATAGGTAAAAATGTCCTTTCTGCTTTTCTTGGTCAGATCATGTGACAGTTACCAGGTCAATTCCAGATTTAAGTCAGTTTTAGGATACTTGCAGCCACGCAGATATCATGTGCTATATTCCATCCATTATGAATGCTGCATCAGCGAATCCACAGTGAAAACAGTAGGTGCAGAGTACTCCAGTGCTGCTTTCTCTTCTACTCTGTACATGTTCCTCTATAATGGTCTATCTATTTATTCACCTGCATTAGTGTGCTGTCCTGTGTCTTATTATTAATTTTACCTTTGAACTGCAATAATCTCTGTGAAAGCTCCTATAAAATTACAGTTGGATTGATCTGAGTGCTTAAATAAACCATTAGATTTTTCCACCATTTTACCGAGATGCCAGCTCCCCGATAGTGATTTCTAATGTTTGCTTCCCTGTCACTCTGCCTGACATATTATTGAGATTTTACATTATATACTGCCGTGTAGTGTGTGTTAGAACTATATTCAGTACAAACATTTATAACTTCTTCACCCCTCTCTGCTGCTTTCTCTTCTTCTTCTACGCCTTGGCTAGATCCTAGCTCACTGAACGTGTAGTAAAAACCAATGCGAACATACAGCTCAGTCTTCTCATTTTCAAGTCCATACCTCGCAAAGATGACTCAGCCCAGAACCCCCCATCTCTAAGCCCCCTACCACACTCTTAGGTCTTTCAATTACTTGATGCAGGATGCAGGGATGATGCTGGGGCGCCACCTCAAAGAGGCTCCTGCTTTCATCTGCTGAGATGGGTCCTCCGTCAGGAGAGAGTCTGAGTGCCATGAAGCCTGCTGATATTCTCTTCAAAGGCGCACTTACCTATGTCCCTTACTCCCTCTGTCTTTGGCTTTCTTTCTCTTTATGGCCGCCTTTCTTCAAACCACTCTTCAACGCTGTGTTTTTCTCCCTTTGTGTGGAAAAATGCCCAGGAGCCACAGGCAGAGTTGACAGGTCAATTTGAGGGGAAACCACAACTGTAACTTCACATTTCACTGCTTGCTGTCCACAGCTTTACACCCCGGGGACCTGATGTGCCGTGTCATCTGTATGTGTAAGTGTGACACTGAACAAGGTTGAGTAGGGTGAGAAAGGTGCCACCAAAAACTGCAAGGACCAGGAAGGTCAGTGTAAGCTGCATTGCACTCAGAATCGGAGAGGGAAACATACACAGCGAGTGCTGACTGAAGGAGAAGTGGTTAGACGTTTACAGCAGCTGACTCTTGATTGGAAGGCTGATGAGAATCAGGTGGTATAAAGAGAAGAAGATCTGTGCTCTACTCACTAATGGTTTAATTTTCCATTTAAATCCACACCATCGGCAGGCTAGAATGTCATATTTGTACGATTGAGAAAAACCCCAGATGATTTACGTCCAATGCCAAACCTTTAGAATCCTTCCTTTGTACTATATCTGCACATGGCAACTACGGCATGGCTAAGGTTAGAAAATATTCTGGTTAGGGTTATGTGGTTATTATGGTTAAGGTGTCTGTATGCTTCAACTGTCATTGCCTTCAGACATGTTCATTTCGCGGATACCCGCAACTTTGGGTTAGGCAACTAAAACATTTGCCAAACATAGCTGCTACAATTAGTAGAAAATTTAACATTAATTGCAAGTCTGTGACAGGATGCAAACTATGGTCTCCTGCATACAAGTCATACATACTACATCCGTCCACCACCCTGACCTCCCTCCTCTCCCTTACTTTTCCACCTCACAGGCCTACAGGGCACACGACCTTCTTCACTGACACTAAATATAAGCATTGCACATGTATCGTGAGGTGTGGAATCATCCAATATGGATACTGGGCTGAATTACCACCATCTTTACTTGTTAAAAATTAGAGTGTTGATAAATATAGATCTGTATCACTCATTGTTTGTGATGTGGATCTCTCCGTCTATTCGATTGCCTTTCAGTGTTTCCTTGCCACTGTCGCCTAGCGCTTGCTCGTGGTGGAATTGTTGGCTCTATACATATAGAGTTGGTTTAGACTTGCTCTATATTAACAAGTGCTATGAGATAACTCTGTTATGATATAGCGCTATATAAATAAAATTGAATCAAACTTTCATCACAAGAATTTTGATTATTACAGAACAATAAGCTCTAATATTACTAAAATGTCAAAAAGAAAATATTTAGAGCATCCCACTTCCACTAGATAAAAAGGGCATTCTGTGATGCATAAAACAGCAGAATCAATAATGCAGCCTTGTTGAGAGAGATGTGGCCTCGAGCCTTTGCGCCCAAGGAATCTCGCTGAATACTTTAATTACATTGCCCACTGATGAATGAAAAGCACACCTTGCGGAGAAAAGCACAACTGTAGCAATGTGGCTTATTTGGACCACAGGATGGTGAGAGGGTCAATACAACAATGTTGAGTATGTGATGAAATGTTAGGAATACACTGAGGTCTTTTGCTTGCTCTAAATTATATGTCATTGTTGCCCAGGAGTAATTAGCGGTATAAGGACATATTCTAACACATGCATACATGTCCACACACACACAACATGCAAAAATTGTCACACAGTCACCTGTTTAAGCTCAAAAGAGGAGAATTAAATATAGCATAATAGGTTTTTGGGGGCTGCACAACAATAATATATGTCTGAATGAGTTATTAAGGAACAGAGTGGAGTTTACACACGTAGCCAAAATTTTATTCAGTTTCAAGACTGCACCAACAAAAGAGCCAAGACTGATCTTCACAGAGTGATCATCAAAATATGTCCCTGATTAATTACTATCACAGCAATTACTCACAAAAAATACTCAATGAGTCAAGTCTTGGGAAAATGAATTATTCGTATGACTATGACAGAGGGACTGGCTGGAAAATTACACTCTGCTAAGGCTCCCTCACAGCTCACACTCGAATCAGGACGTTAAGAGCCCCGGCCATTTGGAGATACATGAAAAATTCAAATCTCATTTACATTTTCAGGGAAGTCGATAGAGGATATCTATGCATCAAAACAGCAATCGCCTTTGCGGTAATGACCACATTTTGGTGAAGATAATCTATCACACTATATGATTTGCCATCTACACTTCATCTCTCTTCTTGTAGCGGTTGTAGTGGAGATGCAGCGTGATGGAGGTGGAAAAATACCCCAGAGAGGAAACGCCCCATTACATCACCCAAAAGAGATTCCTATAGGTCAAAGGTGACGCATACAACAGAATGAACTGAGGACCGGGTTGAGGAGGGAAGCAATCAGGCTCGAGCATTTGAGTAGCATGGAGGTGGTCAACATGAGAATAGGACTTCTGTTATTGGCACAAGATTTTGTAGGCTGATCGCTTGACATTTCATTTAACCCCACCATCGGGTCACAATTCCAATTTGTGACAATGTTAGCCTACTCGCGTTAGCATTTAGCTCAAAGCACACTTGACTGGACAAAACAGCTGCTAACATGGGTGTAGACTCTTTGTATTGTTGACATGATGGCACCTGATGATTATAACTCCAATATTTACTCGCCTTTTATCTCGGTTATACAAATAATTTTACTTTAGCTCAGTAAATGCTCAACTGTCCTTACTAGACTCAAGAAGGTTTTCTCTGTGCTCATCTTAAATCTCCACAAGGCACATATACTGAGAACCGCCTTTTCAATGAAGTAAGAGACATCTTGTGTTCAGTAGCTAAAACATTTCGAAAGAAAAATATTTGCATGGTCATAGATTCTGGATATTTTACTGAGGGAGAAGTAACAGATTTTAAGATTTAATTTTAAAATATAACTTAAATTTAAAATTTAATTCAAGATTTTAATAGTAATTGTAAGTATCTTTACCTAGGTAATTAAACTGTTTTGGAGGAGAAAACACATGAGACACAAATTATTATTCAAATAAGAGAATTTTTATACATCATAAAACATGTCTGAAGAGGATCTTTAAAGAAGCTTTAAGTTTAAATTTACTATCATACATTTTGGGGTATATCCAACGATTTTGAAATGGGTTTCATGAATCCCAAGCAGAGAGAAAAAACTCAGAGGACAAAATGATGCCAATTTGCATGTAATGTACTCAAAGTTCATTAAAAAGCCAGTTTTTATGAGTATAGGTGGTTTTGTCTACATGTGTGATTCTCATGAGAACTTGTGTCTTTGCGAATTATGGCCACCATAAAATAGTTCCCGATAGATGGTGATTTTCTGTCCCAGAGTTCACTTCAGGGTCAAGGCTCAAAGTGACAGACATCACAGCAAATTTATGCTGCACAGACAAAAAACTCTGCCGTCCCCTTAAGTGCCTCCTATCGTAATAAGTTGTACGCAAAGCCCACAAAGAGCAGACTATTCGCGTCATGGCTGAGCGGTTTGCAATTCGCATAGTGTATTTAAAGGCTGTTTATGTGGGCAAAGTGAATACGCTGTTAATGAGTGAGGTCAGGAATTATGAGGCAAGGGCGCCGACAGATTCCAACAGATGTCCTTAATGCATTTTCATTTGTGAGTACAGTCAAAGAAAATGGACTGATCTCATCACTGCAGATGTCAATGGGAACATGACCTTTAACCCTTCTTTTGGAAAAACACAAAAAATATTTTTACAATATTTGTTTTTTATCTCACCTTTGATGGGACTTTACATGCTGATTTTATTTCAAAAATGAAATGTTTCCATTACATCCACACTTCACATAATAAATTACAAGCTCCTATTTGATTAAACCAAGTTGGAAAAAACCCTCATGAGCCTCTATTGATCCAATCAATAAACATAACAGTAATTTTATTAGTAAAAAGTTGTAGGCTGCACAGAAGGGAATAAACATATTGATCAAAGCAAACGGTGGGAGCTTTTAGATGACCACAAACAGCATTAATATACTGTATGTGTAGCTAACCTACACTGACAGGAGTTTATGTTGGCACAGTTACAACTCCTATTTTGTTTCCTGTTGCAGAAAACACTTCCCATTCTTACACAGTGTATAAAAGTCTAATCCAGAAATATGTTGCACCATGTGGCAGACAGCAGTGATACAGCTCTTTAACATCATAATTGTAAAGTCCCGCCTCAATCATTCTGATGAATAGCTCTGCCATTTGCCCGTGTGCCTCCAGTCACACTGGCCAGCGGAGGCTCATTAGCCGGCTAGTGAGGCCAGTGATGGAGGTTGTTGCTGCACAGCAGATGTCAGCGGGGGTCTGTGAACCGGCGGCTTCAGCCAAAGGAGGGGCCAGCCTCTAAAACTGTGGGCTGCCGCAGAGGAGACAGCCGCCTTAATCAACTGCAAAGTTCACAGAGGCACAAAGCATCCGATTAATCAGCGGATAAATCACACGGCTGACCACCGAAGAGCGTCTGAGTTTCAGCTGCGTGTGTGCATGACTGTTTGAAACTAAGTGTGTCTTACTGCATGTCCATTTGTGCGATAGCTTTGATACTGCTGTGTACGACTCGGTTTGAGATGACAAAATAACAAATTGCTGGGGGAAAAGGACACTTTTTGTGGACCTGTGGTGAGTGAGTAATCAATTCTGAAAAGGCTGTTTTGGCCTCACTGCAAATTAGCAACACACATATTTCTTTGTCATTAGTCACCATTTGGTGAGCTTTTAGTCATCTGTGTAATCGTATTGGTCCCAGTTTAATAGACTTGAGATGATGTAATTAAAAGAGTGCCAGTGAAACCTTCAACAAACAAAAAAGTATGGAGAAATGTGTTGAAACTATGGCATGAATGTTTGTTTCATGTATTAATTTGAGGAACGCAGCAGGCTCCTCATCGCTCCACACAGATCTGATGTTGTCACCACGTCACATGCTTCATTATGTCATGATTTATTAGTTAAGGCTGTTTCCATTACGCCGTTTTGCTTTTACTGATACACCAACTTCTCCACCTCAGCCAAGCGAACAAAAAAAGGTTTTGCCATATTTCCATTGTTTCCACTCAGGTTTGTATTATGTGCAAATTAAAAATTACAATAAAAACAGGTGGATGGAAATGTAGTACTTAATTGATGGCAAAATATCAAGCGGATTGTTATCATTACATTATCAATAAGTTATTGTGCATTTTTCACTGAGACCTTTGCAACTACTCTATTCCTTATTACATTATCAATGTTATTACGAAATGTTGATCATACTGTTACATAATGGTCAAATGGCTAGCAAGTGAAATCATAGCTGCTGGTTCCTAAACTCAAATCACAATTTAACATTCACTAGTGTGCAATACAACTGCAAATAGCTTTCAATTTTAACTAATGAGTAATATCATTAGTAACATCCCCTTCTCTCGGGACCAGGATGGAAATAACCCTTACAGCTTTTTGTGCGTTTACCCTTTAAGAAGCAGAGTTGTAATTTTAAATGGAAACAAAAGTCAATCAATCAATCAAACTAGTCGAACCGGAGGAAGCGCTGATGGAAATGATGGTGAAGATGCTGTATTCAAGCCACATGCTGATATCTAAATGAGAATACTTAAAATGTTTGTCTGGTTCATCAGCAGGCAGAAGGGAGACAATTTAAAAAAACATTTACATGCTATAACACCTAATGGATAATGTGAAGATGAAATTAGTCCCCGTTGCTATAGTCCTATCACGTATAAATTGCAATTGGTAAAGTGAGGTGATAGGTGCACACATTATATTAAGACAGAAGTAAAACAGTACACTCACAACTGCAACAAAGTGCATTTAACAAGTACATTTATAATAGCATACGGGCAGAACAGAGTTGAACTGTCACACTGCCTGCGTAAACAACATAACCAGGCTAAAAGGGGCAAATTGTGAGTGATTGTGAACTATAACAAAACAGTCTGCTGTACATAATCCCATTCAAAAGAGTCACCGGATTCACCTTCTGCGTGAAAACCCCATACTGTACAGCCCATTCAATAGCTAACGAGTGCTTTAAAGTGCATAAGGCACCCCTAATGAGCAGAAACACCAGCATGACACCAGCCACATAGATAAGTCAGCATGTGTTTACACACTAATGGCTGCATATTGTTTTCTGTCCATCACTTTGTGACTAAGCAAGCACTCGGTTGGGGTGTAGCAGCAGCTGTAATCCTGAAACAGCTGCTACATGTCTGAAGTATTAGGCAGACATTCAAGCTGATCTGAACATAGATGGGGGGGGGGGGGGTAAAAGGCAATCAAGGGG
>JAVQJF010016281.1:0-31956 GCA_036023855.1 Gadopsis marmoratus | reverse complement strand
ACACACACACACACACACACACCTGAGGAGCACACACACACACACACACACACACACACACACACAGAAAGGGCCAGAAAGGGATAAGTCTCATAATATTTCTGTCACTGTCAACAAATTCTGTGAAAAGTCCAAAACCAACAATGTGCCTCTCAATACTTTGAGTCCTCTACCCCGAGTCTAAGTCCAAGTCAAGTCCATGTTTAAAAATAGGGCCCCAATACATAAAAAGGCTAAATACAATTAGAAGAACATCGAATTATCACACGGATGAATCCTTTAAGAAGGGGTCACACCTTTCTGTGCCAGAGTCGCAAAAACTGCAAATAGCAATGGACAGAAAAAACCCTAAAATCTGCACCTTTCTTCCATCAACGTGACAGAAAGGTAACTGCTCCTAGGAACCACTTCTGCAACCGAAGGTGACGCAGATGGACAGAAAACACAGCGTCCGTCTGCATGTCGACGTGGAAACACAGTTCAGGCTGAAGGACGCGACACGACTCTGCCACTTTTGTCATCTTTGTCAAAGGTTTATTTCACCAAGCAGCAGCATGATTTGTCTGCAGCTTCAAGACTTTCAGATTCTCCCATGAATGCACAATTAAATATTGCTAAAGAAAAAAAACTGTGGATTATAACTAAAGTCTACTGGTCTCGTCTTCCAGCTGTCTGCTCCATCTTCCGCTCGATTCTTTGAGCGAACCTGTTGTCCACACTTGAGAAATGTTTCTTCCATCGTCCTAATTATTGAGTGAACAGCTGTTTCCGCTTTCGTTGGAGGGATATCAGAGACCGGCAGAAGACAGACTGTCCTGCCCAGTATCCAGGCAACACAGGCTGTCGTGCCATCACACACACAGCAGGAAGAGAAATCAGCACCGACCACCGGCCAAATGCTTCTCCTCCTCCGCCAGCCAACCTGGCAGCTCATCAGCCATCACTTGGAAGTTTGGTAAAACTAACTGGCACTTTTGAAGACCGCTCATTGTTTTCACTCCGCTGTCTTCCAATTGGTTTTCACGCATCGGATCCTTCAGTTCAGGGTGACTCTGCCTGATCAAATCCATCAGTCGTGCTCCGAGTCAGAACACTGGTGAAACTGGCGATGATTCGCCTCCGTGGGATCCATCTGTGAAACCAACACCCCCGGTGTTATCCTGCTTGTACCACGGCTGTGGACTCTTTACACCAAACTGCCGTATGCAGTCAAACTACACGATACAAGCGAGTCACTACACCCACGTGTGGCTGCCTCCGGCCCTCTGGATTCGGGCTTTCTACCAGACTTCAGCCACAACATCAAGTTGTCTGCATTCCAGTTCAGCCCAAAGGTGCTGGGGTGGAACCGGTCAAACAGCTTGTAGCTTTTACGTGTTCGCCGCTGTAGCTGGGCTTCACTGGAATGCAGGCACTGCAAACCACACTACAAATATTAATTATTAATAATAATAATAGCAGCTCCGGTGGAGCTATTATTACACACACACGTTCACCACTCCCTCCATCACGCTGCGTTCAAGGCAACAAACAGTGTCACAGAATGCAGCTTCCTCCTTCGCCTCATTCAGATTAGAGGCACCCGGTTGTCCACCAGTCACACACGCGTGCACCCACAACATCCTTGTAGAGCACCTTTCTGCTGGTGATCATGATGAACCTGTCACCGTGACAACTTGGAGAGTTGTAAAAACCGTCCTCGCGTCATGACTCACACGTGAAACAACACAGTCGGAGCATGTAAACGTGCCCAGCGAGGCCGTGACCGTGCATCAGTTCCTGCGACTCCCTCACGCCTTTAAATGGAAACTACAGAGAGACGAGCACTGAATGAAACCAAACAGCTACTGCAGAAAGAAAGCTTTGACTTCATGAAAATCTTACATATTTAGTTTTTGCTAAATGGGATAATTTCATGGGTATAACCTCCCCCATTTTAGGGAAATCATGGCGTAAATATTTCTTCCATGTTTGGAGTTTTGTCTCTGCACGCCGTCACCCTCCATCCTGCGCTTTCGGCTCAGCTGAAAGCGACACGCTGCTGTCGGCGAGCCAGACTCAGGCACCCATTTAAAAAAGGAAGCGGCTCCAGTTTGGAAGCGAAGGCACCAACTACGTGGCCGTCAAACAGCACCTCTTCCTCCAACCTCACTCAAACATCCCAGGTGCTGCTGGGAGCTTCAAACCACTTCCTCAACAGATTGTTCGTCCGTCTCGATGAGATTGACACGTTCCTGAGGCGCGTCGGTGCTTCTGCAGGGGAGGCACACACTGCGCTGCGACTTACTATTGTCGCTTTAGGTATATGGAAGATAAAAACACCCGTTTCATTCTCGATGCTGAAAACCTCATTGGCTCTGAATCCCTGACTGGACGCGTTTCCAGGCAGCTTTCTAGCTGTGTGAAGTTTCTGATGTGTTGGCGGCCTGCAGCTGCTCGCTCACAGAACTGTCACTGACTAAGTCACACTTCATAAACGGACACGGTCGACCACCGTCTACTTCCTGCAGTTCCAAACTCCAATCTACGATGAGACCGCTGTACAGTCGATGCAAGATCCTGTACACAGACAGCGCTACGAACCTCCACGTAGATTTGAAATGTTTGAATTAACTTCAGGCGTCTAATATTGCGGCTGGTGGGATACAGAGACACACAAGTCTAACATACAGTCTTACTGCCGCCGTTACCTACTTCTTAAATAACAATTCCCTACATCTGGATGCAGACAGATGCTGCGTTTTATTTATCTATCCGATTTGTGATCCGTTGCACGACTACTTGTTAATTATAAGCTATAAAGAGGTGGCTTCCAGCAGCATTAACATGAAGGTCACCTCACACTGTCCCCCGCTTCTTTTTATTGGTTCATCTCATCCCGAGAGCCGACTAACAATAACGCCACAACATCTTATGTGAAATATGACTATTTTAATATTCTCATCATTATTTGGCACACTGCTCTTCTGAGGAGGAAAGGAGGCACCATCTGCTCATTGTTACGACACAAAGCTGCTCCTTCCAGCTTCCAGTGCAGCCAGGAAGTATATAAAGACAACCTGAACATTCCAACATCCTGGGCTTTGGTGGCAGGTTGGAGCCGATGACCTCCGACGCTGAGGAGTCTCTACTCAAACGTGCGACTCGCCTTTTAAAGAACCTGACTACGATTGCGTCATGTCAACTTCATGCACATCACATCAATAATTCCAGCTGATCAACTAGATGATTTGGACCGGCTGAAAGTAACTTAAAAAACAGGTGTGAACATTAGCAGGTTACACCTGATAGATCAATAATTCAGTAAGATTTCAGCCAATAAACTGTGATAACGGATCTTTGAGATTCTGTTATTTGCAAATGCTAAAAGCCAAACCTGGATGTGGATTTAATATGATGCTATAAAAACCACGAGGCTACACAGCACACACCCACTAAGCTTTGGCGAAAAATCAATATCCCCAAAAAAATATATATAAGTCACAAATCCTGCGCAGACACATTCTGGTGTGGAACAAAGGAGGTGAGCTGCAGACTGGTGGGTTTAATTCGTATTTCTGGAAGGCCACGTTTTCAATCTCAGACTCCAATACTGATGTTTCAGTCCAGCGATTACAGATAATAATGACAAACAGCCCGTTTTGGGGGAGCTGATCTACAGCGTCGCGGCATAAATTCACCCAGCCAGCCTCAGCCTGCAGCCGTGGAAAGGTGTGTGCAACGCAACATATCTGCTAATCTAAAAGCAACGAACGCTCTTAGAAAGCACTGCTGTTCTCCACACCACAGCCATCAGAGTACGGAGCGAAGGAAGGCACAGTGCGAGGAAACACGGGGCTTCGGTGGTAAATACGGTGCCGATACTTTTCGGGACTCGCTCCCAACGCAGTGGTACAGTCCTGCGACATTAGCTGCACAGTCAGCAGTGGGGACTGATCCAGGGACAGCCGGCGAGGTTCTTTATGCGCAGAGAGGTTTGAGTTGCCTCATGGAACGCCTTTAAAAAAATAAAATGGCACTTTTCACTCTTCAAAAAGAAGCTGGAAATTGTGATGTGGGGGGGGTTCCAGCCAATAGCGCCTCAATATTTCGACATCAGCGCCGCAGTGTTTTCCTGTTCTTCAAAAGCAAAGTGACAAACACCTCTGAGCTTAATAATACCGATGACTGAAGGTTTTCTAACTGGAACGCTTGGTCTATCCCTGCTCTTCCCTTCACTCACCACATGGTGACAGCATCAATAGCCAACTCAGTTACATGAAAACCAAAGTGCATCATTAGAAACACTTATTAGCAGCGTGACATTTCAGGCAACATCACCGTTGGGGAATAAAACTGCTGCCACTCAACACTGCTGACGTACAGGACGTCCGAGAGGAGTGCGGACATCTTCAGGACATCTTCAGTCTAGCGACGTCAATATTGATACCTGAGAGTTCCGAAAAGCTGATAGCTGGAAGGCCTCCCCAGACGAGCGCGTCTGAAATGCAGATGCAGTGTTTTAATGAGGCTGCAGCTCAGAGTCAGACTGACTCACTGGGCTGAATATGTGTCACGGCTCAGCAGTAAACGCTTCCGACTCTTTCACAATTCTTCAGCGGCGCTGGGCTCGTTAGCAGTAAAAGAATAAAAAAATGTTTTAAAAAGTAAAAGGGCAGACAGTTGCTCATTAGTGAGCCGCACTCATTGCTGCATAATGAATATGCTGCTGTCCCACACACACGCTTCACTTTCTGACATTGTTCTACAGGCCTTTTCAGACCAGAGGAACTTTTTTCACACTTCTAAGAACAGCTGGAACGATCGGCGCTCTTAGAAAGCTGCGCTGGGGGACTTTTGGGGTTTTTTTTTAGCTGCTGCTTCAGAGTAGATTCTCTCCCAGCAGAGGAAGAGGAAGCTTGTTGTTCTGATGCACGTCCAGCTTGGGTTCCCCCCCCCCACAGTCTGCAAACAGCACGTGTGTAATGACTCTTTCTCTAACGTCAGACAAAATTAAAAGTGCGTATTCTTGTTTCAGCCAACTCTTCAAATACAGGAATTCATATTTCAGCAACATTTTGCACCTTCGTGCAACAAAATGGGAAAACTTTTACTTGCGTGTTAAAATCGCACGCCTGAGATCATATCAGGGCCCAGCTGCAGGAACCGGCCGCACCAATAACATCACTATCGGGCTGCCTCTGATATCACTTCTGACGACGCTCAGCTGCACACAAAAGAAGTGGCAAAACCGAAATTGTTTTTTCTCTGAAAATAAAGAGGATAATAATAATAAGAAGAAGTTAAACTGTGCTGCTTCCCTGGAAGACAGACAGAGGAAACTGGTTGTTTTGGGTCAAACTCTCAGCTCTCTGACATTAAAAGGCTCAAAACAACATCAACACATTTTTGTGACCTTTAAAATCTTTCACTCGATGGGATTATCGCTTCCCCCAGCAGCTCAGCAGCTCTGCAGAGGAAGGAGAGGCTGAGAACAGTTACACGTTAAAGGGTCGGCCCGAGCGTTTGCTGTCTTTTCATCCGTCCGTTTATTTCTGTGGATTCCAACAAACAGTTTTAATGAATCAAATCAGGTGCCGCACCTGTGCAGAGGCAACAGTCTGCAGGGACGACTGGGCGAGAACTCAAAGCTGCTCTCGGTACATTTGGTTTTCGTTATTTCTGCAACAAAAAAAAACATTTTTATTCCAAACTAAACAACTAAGAAAATGTGATTTTGCTGGACAACGCTGCAAACACATTAGAGTATTAGAAGATGAATATTATGCCGTTGCACTGTAGGCGTAGAGATTAGCAGCCAGAAACGGGCGACAATCTCCCAAAAAATGTGCTTACACATCAGCCCACGTGATGCCCTGAAAACACAGTTTGGGTGCGGAGCGCTAATGACACCAGCTACACGCTTTGCAATCTTGGCAGCGTGTCAGCATTTGACCATTTCAGCATCATCTGACAAGAAGGGGGGGGTCAGCGAACGCACCGTGGAGCCTCCAGGTGCTCCACGTACTGCCCGTCTACATGCCTGTGGTCTCCCAGCACGTCATCATTTTAAATCCAAACTAAAACCAAAAACTGTTCACGAATTAACAGGCTGTTTTTCCTGAAATCCCTCCCAAGGCGCTCCGAGTCCTCGGATCTGTCCTGATTCAGCAGCCGATCTGACTGTTCCAGTCCTGAGATGAGTCACTCGGGTTTGGTTTCACACTTTTTTTCTCCCCATTCAAGCAGAAAAACCCTCCTCTGGTGACTCAAAGGAGGAAGCACACACACACACACACACACACACGTGGGTCACCAGTCTGCAGCTTCTGGCTGGAACAGAAAGGCTCCAGTCATCATGAGCAGAGGGGAAGGTGGCAGGTGGTGGTGACCCCGCCCGGCAGCAGCCAGTCAGGGCCACTTCTGCGGGTCACGGGCACACTGATGAAGCCCGGCCACACCTTTAAACTTGAGTCATCGTAGTCTGAGGCTGTGGATTAAGACCCGAGAGCCAAGAATGTAGGATATAGAATAATCCGAATGGCAGATGTACAAATGCAAACACGGCCAAAGCCACTAAAGAAGAAAAGGCACAGCACTTTGAACACTTTGCATATCGACACCTGTCAGTAATGTGGAGGATGGAGGGGTCACCGAGTCACAGAGCTCCTGCTGGAAGCTGTGACCTTTGACCTGTGTCCGTCTCACCTTGGGCGATGGCCATGGACTCGAAGCTCTGCAGCTCCTTCAGCAGACACGTCCTCTCCCGCGGCTGGAGGCGGTAGATGAACTCCTTGGCTCTCTGCGGGGAGTTGAGCGGCTCCTTCGGCTCGTTCCGCCCGTGTGTCCCCAGCCAGCGGCTCGGCGCGACGCGGAGCGCTGCCCGCAGGCGGGGCGTCAGCATTGCGGCGCCGGGCAGCGACTACTTCCCGGAGTCGGCAGAATGTGGAGCCTGGTGTTCCGCCCCGGCAGCGACTGGACGCGGGCAGAAGTTCGCCCTCGCTCGGTCCTGCCCGTTAGCTAGGCTCGACTTCAGTCGGGGAGAAAGCCGCGAGTTTTGACGGCCGTTTCTCTGAAACTCGGCTTAACTTTGACGCCGCGGCGCGTCTCTTCCGTCCGCTGCCAGGAACCTCATGGTCTCCGACGGGTCTGCGGTCGGTTCGGCTCCTGAACTTCCAGCTGAAGCACAACACACGAACCGAGACACGTCAAGTCAGCCGGAATCAAAAGGCACACTTCCGGCGGCAGCTTTCAAAATAAACCGTCCGACTTCCGGTCTTACCTTTCGTATTAAATCCAGTTCAGGGTAAAAGAACCACAACTCCACCGGACACACGCGAACCTCACCCGGTTGGTCTCCTGTCGCCACACGCTCCGTCATAATCAAACTGATAAAATAGCGCCATCTACTGGTCTAATGATATAACTGCACCTCGACACACAGAAGGGTGTATTCTCACGTGTAAAAGTACAGAATATGAGAGTGGTTCCCAACCTGTTTTGCACCCCTTTATGGTATTTTCAACTGTATTTTTTAGTGGTTTTGGCCAAGTTTGAATTTGTAACAGCACATTTGGGGGGGGGGTTCCAGCTAGTCTTTCTGCAGCCTCAGTCAACTCACAGCTGACTCACCTTGGTGGGAGGCAGGTGTTGTGCAGTCAGACAACCATAGCCTGTAAGTTACTGTGACAATAACTATACAGATCACCATCACACAGATGTGCATCGTTACTTACGTTTTCTTAACACGAATGTGGATATAGATATTATCAAATCATTTGTATTTCCTCAAATTAGTGGCGCTTTCACAATCTTTCCCCGTAACCCCTGGTAACTGCAGAAGCACCGCTGCTTGGGATTCACTGGCATATGATGTTCATGGTAATTTAGCAGCTTCTTGTTTTACTTGACAGGGTCATTTACAGGTGATGCTGGTGATATTTGAGATACAGGCCAAACTCGATATCAAAGATGATTTTATTTACATAAATCTCTTTTTAAAACAAAAGGCAAAATGAACAGCTTTTACCTTTTTTAAAAAGCTTTCAGAACAATCAAACTGAAAATCAAAGATCTTCATAGCTGACACGTCAAAAAGCACAGCTTTCTAATCAAACCAGACTCTTTCTCATTATCAACTCCTCCTCCACGGATTCCTTGCAGCTTATTTCCTGCGACCAGTAATTACAACAGTAATGAGCACGGGTTTGTAGTCAAACCCATAAAGACGTTCAGGCTGTGGAAGTCTAAACAGCGTAATACTCGGGAGGATTTGTGCTTGAAAGCATTTTAATACAAATTCACAACAAAGATCTCCGTCGTCACCGACGGGTCAGCATCGTCCGAGCTGTACGGCCAACAAAGGTGAAAACGCGGCTCCTAAACATTTTCCAGGTCTTTCCTGTGTGCCAGTAGTTAAAAGGTTTTGGATCAGTGTTCAGTAGGACATCTGCTGCTGGAAAACAACAGAGCGACTGCTTCGTATAGCTCAACGTTAACACAAATATCACAGACTGTGTGAAATGACAAGTGCCATTGCAGCTTCAGAGAATAGTTATTCAAAGGTTTGATGCAACAAAAACGTGCCTTTACTTTTCCACACGTTCCTGCAGCTCCTTAAGACGGTTTAGGCCTGGAAACTCTTCAGTTTATTGAAAATACTCTTCCAACCCTGCAGCGGGACCCTGAGACTAGAAGCACAGTTTGAGCCTTCGGAAAGGTGCAGTCATCACGGTTCACAGTCGCCCGAGTTGGACAGAAGGAGGAAGCTCCTGTCTGTAACAGCGATTACAAAAAAACAACGGTATGACAACCCTCGTGGAAACGAAAATGGCAAACGCCTTTACAACGTGACCGAAACCTGACACGTACAACATTTTAAGGTACAGTCCATGCTAGACAAAACAAGTGGCACCTTTTCATTCTGTACTTCAGTGACATTTACTGAGGAGCATCAACAAATAATAATTTTACCCAACACATTTTTGCATTGTCAGCTCTTCAAATGTGACTTGCACAGCGACGCTCTTATTACAAACGATACATTTTGTGTCTGGGACAAGAATTTAACCAAACTAAATACTGATTTGTGTAAAGAGAAGTGTGGACAGTAGCATTATTTAAAAAAAACAAAAACAAAAAAAACCTCTTCTCTTATCCTAAGGGAGAACAGAACGTGTGCATGTTTCCATTTTATTATATGTACAATAACGTACATCAATATAAGTGAGGTCACACAAGAGACCAGTAGTAAGTAATGACAGAGGTATATCAGTGATTACAGTAGCAAGTCATTTTCGAGTCAGACACACCTCTCCGTCCGAAAACTGCTTCACGCTCCTGCCTTCATTCTCTCTGGACAAGTTCACAAACGTTTTAGTTTAGGTCATCTAAGGACAAAAATGTTGAACAAGCGTGCCACAAACTCAAGCTGTGATCAATCTGCAAGTTGGGACGCGAGGACGCGCTCGTCGACGCCGGCTGAGTAAGACAAACACTTCAAGAGTGAGTGAGGCCAGAATCGCAGGCGGAAGGAAAAAAATCAGTAAGCGCCACTGACACGCGGCGAAGACTGTCAAACAATCGTTTCTTGCAAAAGAAAAGCAGCTGGAGATGGAAGCGGCAGGAGGGTTTTGCACTGAAAACTTGCAACCCAAATTCTGACTTGCAGACTGATTGGAGCTCGTATTTGATTAGTCGCTCCACACGATTTGTCGTTAATAAGCTAACGCACACTCCAGCGATTTCCCTTTAACACACCGCAAGGGAAGATGAACTGCATCTTTAAGACACCGTCTAAGCACATTACACGTCGGCAGCCGCACACACACGGTCACACATATCTTCTCTCTCACACACACACACACACACACAAGTACACACTGGGGCTGCACAAGTGACAAAATCTAACCAAAGTTGTGATGCAACTTCTTTTCTTTTCTCTGGGGAAGAAATATTTCCACAGCAAGCAAAACAAGGCCGACTTGGTCTGTGCAGAATCTGGAAGATACGTGCTGCAGAAAATCTGACAGTTTAGTTTAACCTACTGATGCGCGTCGGCTTTGAGCCCCTGCGAAATAACATGGCAATTGTTTGCATCAGAAACGCCACATATTTTGAGATGAAGTGAAAGAATAAATAAAATGAAATTACTTTTTGGTCCACATCATGCAGCCCCCCGCAGCACACACACCAACACACAGAATGAGAGCAGCAGTTACTCTTTTCCACGAGCCCTTATAGAGTAAAACCCAAAAGCAAAAATCAAACAAAAAGAAGCCAACAAGAAAAACTGAATGACATCCCTGACATTTTTCAATAACAAATTAAGATGCGGAAATTGTGTTTAACAATTATTTTTAACTTAAATATAATAAGGATATATGTAAATTATTTTCTATAGGTCTTTTCTCGTCAGTCCTCGGTGGAGTCTGTGTCAACATTAATATAGTCTTCTTCTATCGGCGTGCTGCCATTTTGAGTCCCCCACTCCTCTTCGTCATACTCTATGCTGTCGTTGTCCTCCAGCAGCTCGTTGTCGAGCTCCCCCGGTCCTCCTGCAGCCTGGACACCGGCTGCCGCTCCATCGGCCGGCGGCTCTGCAGCTGGCTGTCCGTGCTGGTTTTCCCCCGGTGCTGGTGGGGCTGCGGCAGCGGCGTCCTGCGGCGCTGCATAGCCCCCGTTGTTGTTAGAAAAGGCGTCTCTGTCTCGGCTCTCGTCCTCCACGTAAACTCTCTGATGGCACATGGGGCACGTGTCCTGGATGTAGAGCCACTTCCGCAGGCACAGCGCGTGGAAGTAGTGGTGGCAGGGCGTGATGCGGGCCGAGGTGGCGAACTCCTGGTAACAGATGGCGCACACGTCCTCGATGTCCCTCAGCTGGTCCCCGTGCACCTCCGGCAGGGAGTTGATCTTCTTGACAGCTGTGCGGCGGTTGATGAACGTCTTCCAGCCGTTCTTGGCCTGCAGGTAGATGTTGAAGTAAGCGTGCAGGCACATCATGCAGGCGCGGATCTTGCTCCCCGACTCAAACATCATTGTGTAGGCGCCGTTCCCGAACATGATGACGCCAAACAGGAACTCGATGATGTTGCCCGAGGAGCGCACGTAGTAGACATAGTCGTCCAGCTTCTCCCACAGGACGTTGGAGAAGCCGTCCGCCATGAAGAGGCCGTAGACTGTCAGGGACACCACCACCTGCAGGGAGAGAAACCAGTTAGATAGTATATACTGTGTGCTGGATGCCACGGCGAGGAAACACCGGCGTTACCAATTACACCGTCAATGACACTGAATATCTGCAGAGAACATACTTGGATCTTTAACGTTAAATCTTCCGGCATTGTCTCGTCAGTGGACTCTCCTCACTCTCGTCACGTGATGAGTGACATCTGACTCCTGCTACTCTGTGCTGCTGCTGTAGGAAGCATCTGTCATCCAACAAGTATTGATAATGCACTTTTAACGTATTTTACAAATTGACTGATTGTGTTTCTCATCATCGCCCTGCATTACATGGCCAAGGACACTGGATTGATAAAGACAATGAACTCAAGGATGCATAACCTAACATTTTCAAGTTTTCGGCTTTGAAGTAGAGAAGACCGGTCAGAGGGAAGCGGGTGAATGTCCACCGTCTATCAGAACAACTCCTGGAACACGCTAAACCTCACAGACTGATGAGGTATCCGAGCGTGTAATTATTCAAACAAATATAACAGCAAATTCTCCGGCCACACCTTCAGGCAGAGCTCCACGCAGAAGGCGGTAACGGCGAAGAGCCAGGTGTTGAGGTCATAGTGGTGCCAGAGGGCATAGCTGAGCACCACAGGGAGCACAAAGAGCGCCAGGGACACCAGCAGGACGGGGAAATGGCGGCGAAACGAGGAGACGTGGGAGGCGCTTAGGGACATCAGGACAGGGTCGGTCATGCCGTGGATGAAGTGTAGGATGGCCGTCAGCAGCAGGCACATGTTCCGGCTCAGGCGAACCTTCAAATCAAAGCGAGAGGCGCTCTCAGTCACGTGTGTGTGTAAAATGTAAAATCACAACCTCTGCCAGTGTTTAACAGTAAGCAGTATTGCAATTATGTTGATAATATATCAGTACATCAACAAGATGTTGTCCACATAATCACATCAAGGTGCCTGAAGGTTTCTTCAACTTAGACGGTTGAAAGATTTAATGCCAATAACAAGTAAAAATAAGGCTTTATGTCCTTGTGGTTTAGGGGTTAAGATGTCAAGCGTGAAGCGCAACGTCCCCACTTCGAGTCCAGCAGGGGACTTTTGTTGCATCTCTCTCTCACAGTATGTGTAGCAATGAACGGCATACAAGATACAATCAATACAGGCAATGACACCTGGCTCAGTAATCAACCCGTCAACCAACTGGGGAGCTGCAGGCACATGCCCTGCGGTGACATACCAGGCGTTCCTCAGGGTCCAGGCTGCTGAGGCCAGTCTGCAGGGCCAGGATGAAGAACAGAACAGGAGCCACGAAGCCTAAACGCTTGTCCTCCTCCTCCGTCGAACCTGAGGGGGTCAAAAGGAGGCGAAACACAGTATGTACGGCAGATTTTGAATGTTTGTACGGCGTACTTGTTGGGCAACACATGCACTCGGTCGTACCTATGAAGGCCAGGATGCTGAGGCCGAGGTAGTGTGCGACAGAGGAGATGACGGCACTCATCCCCAGAACTGTGAGTGTGGAATCGCAGCCAGAGATGATCAGGTTACTCGTTAGATCCCAGAACACGTCCCAGCTCAGCATGTAACCCTGAAATCAGAGCTCCCTCATTTTAGCATCAGATTTAATTCTAAAGTAATAAAGTAGTGACTAACCAAGAGGCAAGCTTTATTAAAAGTAATAATGGTCCCATACTCACACTCTCTCACATTAATGAAACCTTTTCAATAACGAACATTCCATTTGGACTAAGAAATACAACATTGGCCATAAATGATATTAAATCACAGACAGTCTGTCTGATTCTATGTTCCAGAAAATAATACCTCATAAAATGCAGATTTATGAGGTGGTGAGGGCAGTAGGGTCAGTGTCTGTTGCACACTGACTCAAACTACTCAAAAAAAAAAAAAGCATTAAACAGCCTCCTGCAGCACAAACCACTGCTGCAGAAATCACACCGTCAGTTTACAGATGTGCAACGTCTCCCAGCAGCTTGCAACCACATACAGAAAAAAATGTATAACTAATGTTACCGTCTACAGCTGGCAGAAAAATACATTTAAAGACTTTTCAATACCTTCCAAGTCCTTTTTCGGAGGAACTGCTTTTGCCGCTTTTATGCTTTTCAAGACCTGCAGATACCCGGGTTAAGAGCAGACTGAATGGTTCCGATCTTACCTGCGAGTCGGAGCTCCCGTCTGTGGCACCACCTGTGGCGTCACCGCTCTCCCTCCTCACCGCCCGCACCACGTAGACCAGGATCAGCGCCTGGGCAGTAACCCGGGTCAGCCAAAACACCCGCAGGACGTCAGGGAACCTGATCCGCTTCCACGTGTCCTCTAGCAGCAGCTGAAGCCCGTAGATCCTGTACATGTGCCGTACGAGCAGGTAGACGTACCGGCACGAGTAGTAAAACCACTTGAGCCTCACGGCCAGGCACACGGCCGTGTTGAGAGCCAGCGCCAAGCCTGAGAACACAGCCACCAGCTGCCTGACGTCTGCAGGCAGCTCAATCATCAGCCCCCACAGAGGGATCATGATGTCCAGGACCACCAGTGCCGCGAACACAGACTGGAGGTTGAGCAGGAACACATAGCCCACGCCAAAGACAAGCTGGACTGCGGCCATGCCCAGCCACAGCGTCGGCCCATTTCTGGGCAGCAGCCTGAACCCCAGTGCTGCTTTGTAGTACGCGCTGTAGAAGTCTATGTGGGAGGTGGCGTAGTAATTGAAGAGGATCGCCGCCATGCCGAGGAGAACAGCAAAGAAGAGCGTGTAGAACTTGAACAAGGCTTTCTGGGAGAGCAGCAGCACCACGCTGGAGATGAGGACACCTGGGACACACAGCAGAGCGAGTTAAACTTTAAAGTGGTAACAATGGCAAACCACTTCAATGAACAGAAGACAATTGCCGGCGGCAGGTTGTCCGATTGGATTAGCTATAATCAGTCTGTCCAACATTAAGTGTTGTGGATTTCCAGGTGAAGAGAGAGAAAGACGCGACAGCCCGACGCACAAACAGAACCAGGAGGAAAAAGCATCAGCTCTCGGCGCTATAATCCTGACACGTCAACGGGGCAGAGGCCCTCTCTCTGTTTACCTTAACAGAGAGAGGGCCAAAAGGCTTCAGACAAAGACTGCCCGGGCTTTCAAAGTTAGAACATTAACTCGTTAACTAAAACCCCGCATTACTGTTTTGTGATGAGCGCATGAGCAAAGTCTACCGACGGTATATACAATGTTTACCTCTATCTGAGAAGCTTTGGTCGCCACGTAAAGTGAACGGAGCTGATAAAAGGGGGTTTGTGGAAGCCTTCCGTTGAACCCATTTGTTCACATTTTGGTTTGGATTGTTGCATTTATTTCAGGTTAGACCTCCCAATGTCGGTGTGCCGCTAATACGCACAACAACAAGTCAAATGAGAAACATGAGCCTCGGGCACCTTATTTGGCCCCTTGTCCCTGCAAACTCTCACCGGGGGGGCAAAGGTCTGCTGTTGTGCAACCTGCTGGGTGCTGATCAGCTGTGTTCTGACAGCACTGAGGAGGTTTGATGTGAGATACAATAACCAACAACAAACTGAAAGTGCGTCAGACTTCCCAAAACAACACACACACACACAAAAAAAACGCATTTAAATGTAATGTCATGATTAGTGCGAACGTTGAAAGAACTCCTGATGTGGAATATCACTGCTACAACTGTCTTTAAAGAAAGGTGAGAGTATAACGGCTTAAATCTGCAAAACCTAAATGAACGGGAAGTAAAAGCTCACCGATCCGCCTACATTCAGACTCATACAAGACGACGGCTTGTTGTTTTTGTAGGGACGAAGAAGCATTTTCCGACAGGCAGAGCGACGGGCGGCCAAAGCGTCCCGGTAAAGAATGTGACACCTGTGAACACAATACCTGGCGTTAGCTGTTAGCCAGCTAGCTGGGTGGCCAGCTAGGTAGCCGGCTAGCTGCTACCATCCACCCAGGCTGGATGGGGCTCGAGGTAACCCGGTTAAAGCAAACCTGGCTCGTATCGACGCTACTGCTGGTAGTTAACCCGGCTCCAGTGGGAGTTAACCCGGCTCCAGTCGGTGCGACAGGTGGCATAGCTTCACACCGCGGACCCACAGTTGGGTCGTGTGCCGCTGACATGATTCGGAGGCTCCTGTGCGGGACTCTGCACTTTATACAAACAAACCCCCCCTCCCTCCCCCAAAAAAAGGCACTCACCCATGACTCTGACCAACACCTTCCCCACGGCACCGGCCCATCCCGAACCGGGGTCGTAATAGGAGTTAAAAATGGCGTCGATAATAAAGATACAGGGAACTCGCAGAGCCACATCCAGCACCGCTAAGGCCTGCTGGCCTATACGGGCTTGAGTGGACGCCATGCGGCTTCAGTGGAGGGCGTACGGTCCTGGGGAGCCCCGGTTATCCATGCAGCATCGACAGAAGTTTAAAGACTCCCCGGGCAGCCGCCTCACGTCGTCGGTGTCGCGTTGCCTGTTGTTTACGTGGTAGCTGGGACCCTGCCGCCGTCCGCCCAGCGGATCCTCCTGTTGCTGCTTCTTGTTTAACGTCGACTCGCTGCGACGCGGACGTCTTACGTCCACTAACCGTCCCGCTCAGGTCCCAGTCTGGTCCAGTGTCACGGAGGCGCGTTAGCGGCTCTCCGTCTTGGCCGTTTCCTGTCGGTCTGGTCGCTCCGATCAGAGCGGAGTCGGACAACTTGCCAGGCTGCTGGTTGGTTCCGACGTGGCGCGACGTCACGTCCGGCGTCAGAGGGCGTGGCAGCTGACGTAGCGTTGTGCTCAAACGTTTACGTTTCAGCTAAACTGCCAAACAAAAATGTTTTCTCATTTTTTTTTTACATGCAAACATATTTATCATGGTTACATATAAAAAGCCCACACTATTATTATTATTATTATTATTATTATTTTTATTTATTTTTTATTTTTAATTACATGCACATATTATTTCTGGCAGACAGATGAGAAGATATTTGTCATCGCTCAAACAGGCACATTCATGAAGGAGCCTTCATCTGGGACAAATGAGTCGGCCAGTCTGGTTCAGCTGGAGCTGAAGAAGACTCGGACCGTGTTGCTGTAGATCGTGTTGGCCAGCTCCAGCGGGTCCTCCTCCTTCGCTGCTGCCATCACCTCTAGGACTTGCCTGCAAAGGACAAACAGCGCAATCTATAAATGAGCTGTTAAATAGATCAAACCGAGTGGCCGATGGACTGTGAGCCATCGACGTGTGCTCGCTTGCAAACTGGTGAATGTATCCAAAAGAGTGCTTCGAAGGATCTCCAGCCCAGCATTACTCACACGATGTGACAGGGCTCATTCCGGTCCTTCAGGCAGTGGCCCGTCTCCCATTTCTTCTTCGTGGGAAATGTAGTCTTAACGTATTTGGCGCCTGCGTGGGTGTTCTTTACGCCACACCACGGGGCGTCTGGGAAGGAGTTCAATATCACAACAACAACAACAACAACAAGGGTGTGGTGAACAACACAGCTACATTTTTTATTTCATTCCATCTAATTGAAGCCATAAAAGTTGGAATCTTGCATTTGAATGCTTCACACCTTCAATGGCGAGCTGAACAGAATGAAATCAGATGTTGTAAAGCAATAACTCTGGAGCTATTTAACGGGAACATTTGGCTTTATGCTTTTAACAACAAAGTTAACTGTATTATCCTTTATTTTCTTTTACAATTCAACGGCCAAACTTTGTCGAATACCTTCTTTATTTCAATAAAACTGGCTGCAACTCACCTGTTTCTATCATGAGTCTCTCCGTGGGGATGGACTTCATAGCTTCAATGTTGGCCGCTGTTTTCAAGGAACTGAAAAACAGAAATAACGATGAACACAGAGTTTAAGCACATTTTCCTCCTCCCTATCATCAAAGTGAGCAGTTGCAGAGTTTTGTCTTTTTTTTTTCTTATCCTGTGAGGAGAAACTGTATCTATGGACATACAAGTGTGACATTTTTTGACATTTGTGTCGATTCACAAGCTTCAAGCCGACCGACGGTTTGCTGCGGCAAAAAGATGCAACACATGTTGTCCCGTCGGCTCCAGCGTCGGTTAGATCCCATGTGGTTCGGGTTCAGGTGGGAAAAGCCTCTCACCATCCATTTATTCCAAAATAGAGGTCCAGGTCAACGAGGGCAGCAGCGTCCTCTGCTGTCCCATCAAAAGAGTGGACCTGGAAGAACAAATTAAAGGTGATCAGCTGGATCCTGATTTGATTTCACATCTCCAACTCCAGTGCATTCATTCATTGCGAATTAACATTTCAATGAATTACGTTCAGCTTTCCAAATGTTAAAACTATTTTATTTTTTTTTTTACAAAAGGCACCTTGTAATGAATGAAGACCATTTGTGATGTTATTGTCTCCACCACAATATATATATATACTGTATATATATATATATTGTTTTTGGCTCTTAAATCAGTCGATTTCACACTTAGATAAAGCTAATTATACAAAACAATGACACAATTTTACAAGAGTACAGGTTTTAGTGTAACGAGTCTATAAAATGCATCACTTCCCAGAAGGATATAGTATAAAATACTAAAAGTATATACTATTGTAGTGGAAATCGAACAACAACAACAAAAATGCCACTAGAGGGAATTTGAAGTCCTTTCTGACGCATGTTGGTGAAAGAAATTATGTCTGCCGCAGCAGGTGTGTTTGATCGCTTACTTACACGATCTGGAAAACATTTAAAGAAAGGCCGGGTGCACAGAATGAAAATGTAAAAAGCGAGCTCGTAATATATACAACAAACAAAACGCTAACAGTCAATCAAAACCCAAAAACCGACAAGCTATGTGGCTTGCTCCATTCCTGATTCTCTACTCACAGTCACCCAGGACTCACCTATATAGAGAGTGACTGCCCGCCCGCCTATATCCCTCAGGTGTGTACGTGGCAAAACATACTCTACGCAGCTCAACACACGTGACACACCACGTCAAATTGGCTACAACGCGTATAAAACAAAAGCCCTCACCACTCCTCCAACACATCGGTCTCGATTCCTCCTCATGATGTCTGTCGAAAAACAGAGACAGACAGTAAAACGCTTTGTATGTAAAAAAGAAAAGAAAATCCCTGCCATTGATCCAGACCAGGTTTTGTGTGCACGGCCCTACCGATAAACTCCTGGTGGGAGTTTCTGCAGTGGAGGAACATGGGCAGCTTGGTCTCCTCTGCCAGGTCAAACTGCTTCTCAAAGTATCTGAAAGAGCAAAGAGACAAAGTGAATCCAAATGAAGGCCATTTCAGGACTGTACTTGCTACATGGACAGAGCAGTAACACGGGAATACTGCATATATTTCCAACTAGTGCTGACGCAGGCGGCTGAATAATCGAGAAACTGATCTACAAAACATTAATAGATTTTAAATCTTTTTGGACAAAAGATGAATCAAATAAACAATCAATAGATTCATTAGCAATGGGGAAAAAATTCTGACAGGCTATAGCTGAAAAATAGTGAAGAGTCTGGGATGAAAACACAATTAAAGACAGCAGAAGTGCAGGTATACCAGGGCTTGCTGCTTTCTTTTGGGACGTATTGGCTGGTTTCTGCCTCTTCAGGCCTCAAAACATCACTTGAATGAAACGATGTGAGACGGAGAACTCTTCCGCAGTTACTTTTATTATGCGTGCTTTTTGCTCTGGAAGATTAACCCGAAGCATGCCAGGCACAAACGTGTCTGCATGCGACAGCCGCATCCTGGCTTAGAATTAATGACTAATATTGTTTTATGGCCTGACTTTATGACCTTGTTTGTTCCACGTAAAATACGCTGTTAAATGTGGTCTAAAGAGGTGAAATGTCTATCTGCAGCTGTCACGAGGGGGGTGCGGACACGCTCCCTTCGGGACTGAAAAGAACCAGAGGTCTGCCAGGAGCGATAGTGGGATGGGAACAGTTGAAGGTGCAGGAAGGAGCAGTTCCTTATCTCTGTTGGTTTAAGTGTATAAAGAAGGGCTGTACCCGTGAAGGTCTGAGCTTCTCTGTGTATCGACTAAGCTCCTTTCTGGCAGGAAATAAAACCCAATAAAAGACAACTGAGAATTCTGGAGATACTTTATTTCAACTACCTACACTGGGCACAACAGAAAATCCACAACGAGGCACATTTTAAAGCCAGTCAGAGCAGCTTTTAACACTTTAACAGAGACAAATGAACTTACTTGATTTGAGTCTCTTTTGGGCAAAATTCCAACCTGTCAAAATCTGGAACGAGGCGAAAAGACACGCAGAACATTGCAGCGTCAATATTTCACTGAACAATGGAAATACTCACAGTAAATATTGTATATTATAATATACTATATCATAACTGATATCCTACAGTCTATATTTACATTTGATTTAGTATTTTGTACCCTATTACTTTTATGCTTATATATAAATACACTACATTTTATTTTCAATATCAAAGATGTAATATAACAACCCTACACTACATATGGTGTTTAGAAGATTATATCTTGCTGACTTGTTACACCACTTCGCTTAGCGTGTGTGTACTGCTTTTGACTTGAATTACTCCTGTGCCATTCTATTCTATTATTTTATATTTTACTTCTTATTTCTTTCTTGCTTTTTCTCAATGTATCTGTCCTGTCTTTATTTCCCCCTTGGGGATCAGTAAAGGCTTACTTCACCTTATTAATGGACACATAGAATGTATGGACCACAGAGTCAAGGGAGGAAACGCACAATGAGCCATAAGTGACTCCTTTCCTGCGGTTCAAAACGGTAATAACTTAGCAGCGTTAACGGTACACACCGAGTCCACACTCTCCGACGGCCACCACCTTCCCTCCGTGTGCCGCTGCCAGCTCCCTCAGCCCTGACAAGTACTGGGACTCTCCATTCTGCTCAAACTCCCCGCAGCGGGTGGGATGGCAGCCGACCGTGCAGTAGAACTCTTCTGCGATAGATATAAAGGTAGAACAAGTCCGGCATTAGACAGATCTGGCTGATTTTGCTCACAAAGACAAACTAATAGAACCATTTTTTTTATATGTATGTTTAATGAAGACTTCACATGTAGGCCTTGCCCCTGGCTCTGCCACACAACCCTAAAAGGCCCACGGACACTGAAAATCTGCCGAAAACCACCTGGTCGCACTTTTTCCCCACAAAACGCGTTTGACATTGTTTGACACGGTTACCTCTGGTCTCGGCTAGTTTAAGGGCCTCCTTGCTGTCTTCCAGGCTTCCTGCTGTGATAATAAACTGCAACAAAGCAACAGATATTACACATTACTTACAAATAAAGGCCGAAGAAATTCCAAATGGCTTTTTCTTTTCAGTGTTCAGTAACAAGACTAAGAGTCTGCAGCCATGCTAGCTACTCCGCGAAGCTGTACTTTGCTAAATGCTAATGTCAGCATGCTAACTTACTGATGTTTAGCAGGTACAATGTTTACCATGTTGACCACATTAGTTTAGCGTGTTAGCATGCTAACATTTGCTAATTAGCACTAAACACAACGCACAACTGAGGCTGATGGGAATGTTGTTTGGACAAATTAAAGATTTTGACCTGATGATGGCGCTAGGCGAATAGTCAAAGGACCACCAGGGTTATGAGGATTCATCCTGGGGGGAACATGAATATCTGAACCAAATTTCACGGCGATCCGTCCACTGGTTGTTGAAACATTTTACTCCAACCCACAAAAGTCAGTAGGGTTCATCCTCTGGGGGCAAAATGTCATGGCAGTCCATTCAATAACTGTTGAGATGTTCCATTCTGGACCAAAGTGGTGGACCGAGAGAGCCACACTGAAATCCCTAAAGCCACGCCACCTTGTGTGACTACAACCCGATGAAGCGCACACCTACATTAAAGTGGCGGTCACATG
Source organism: Gadopsis marmoratus (assembly GCA_036023855.1). Lineage (NCBI taxonomy): Eukaryota > Metazoa > Chordata > Actinopteri > Centrarchiformes > Percichthyidae > Gadopsis > Gadopsis marmoratus. The sequence continues at coordinate 10,868 of JAVQJF010016281.1, read as the reverse complement.
GATTACCTTTTCCACTCCGATTTCGAGAGCTCTGTCGATGATCTGACTGAAGTCATCTGTCAGAAGAACACAGCTGGTCTCAAGATTAACTTTCTCTCAACCGGCGACAAGTCAAGAGTGAGTAAGTGGCTCACCGTCGTGTTTCTGCTTGCCTCTGTAGAGTCCTCTAAACATGGGATCTGTCAGGTTCACGCCGATATCTGGAGAGGCAAAGGCTGGACATTATCCACGGCAAAATATGTCAGGAAACATTTTATATCAGCTAATATCTGGAAAGTTTTCTTGATAAATTCCTAAAATGTTTAACTGAGGTTTATCACAATAGTTTCCAGTTAATTTCCTGTCGATTGACCAGTCGATTCAGTGACTACTCCTCTCGGCACTACACATTTTAAATATTAGCTGTTCTGCTTTTCTGAACACGTTGCCACCTTGTGTCTGTTAACATTTGAACAACAGGGTCGTGTTGCTGTGTGGGTCTCCGGACCTCCTGCACCAGTGAACGTCCAGGGGGTGGACACAGCGAGGGTGTTGGACTGGACTGGACAGACAACTCTAACGCACTGTACTACAAAAGGACAGAGCAGACTCCATCTCCTAAGGAGACTCGGGTCGTTTGGAGTGACTCTGCGGTGGCATCAGCCATCTATTATGGTGTGGTCTTCTGGGGCAGCAGCATCTCGACTGCTGACAGGAAGAGGCTGAACAAGCTGGTTAAGAAGGTCAGTTCTGTCCTGGGATGCCACCTAAATTTGCACCATTTCAATCGAAAGCATTTTAGAAGTGCATTAACCAAAACCTTCACCTAGTCCCATAACCCTGCACAGGTTACAGCCATGGTTAACAAGGCTTCAAAGTCCCTGTGATGGTTAACACAGACGGGGTTAAAGGTCAGAGCTAATATTCTGCCGCCACCAACACCTGCTGCTCAGCAGGTGTAGTGATGAACTGCTATAAACCAAACCATCTGCCATGTCGCTGCACTGCTGCGTTGTCATTTTCAGCAGGGCTAGCTGTTAGCTCCATGCTAACTGCACCTGCAGGCTCGTCTGTTTACAACAAACGCCAGCATGCAGTGACCCTCTATACCGTTATACCGTTACCCCCATCCCCCCCCGCTGTATGTTTTGTTAAGCTGGCCAGTGAACACAAGTATCTTACCAATGAGTTTGTGCCGGGCCATGGTTGTCAGAGCAACACTCCTAAAAAGAGCCACACAGGCAGCTCTCAGCAGTCCCATGCTGCTACAGTACCGTAACTACAGTAAAGGAGAGAAGCCACATTACTGAAATAGCTAGCTTTACGGCTACTTTTCCCGTCGTCTCGAAACATTTTACACGAGAGGCGCAGAGCGAATATTCTTTTAAGTTGGCCATCACAGCTGACAGCTGCGACTCAAGCCTGACCATAACAAGCGACATACAGACGAGACACGTTATCGCGCGTTGTGTCGGTGTTTACGGCCGCGTCGTCCAGCCGCCACAAAAGTCCCAGGATCCTCCGCGCTGCTCGCCGACAAGGTGACAGGGGACGGCGGCGAACATGGCCTCTGCTTATCTCACCCACCAGCAGAAAGTGGTGCGGCTCTACAAGAAGTCGCTGAGACACCTCGAGTCGTGGTGCGTGTTTAGGTAAGAGGCGCTGCGGGGAAGAGTCAACAGCGCGGAGTGCGGTGCTGATAAGCTAGCAGCTAAGCTAACTGCTAGCCGCTGCTAGCCAGGTCACTGTTATCGCTGTCGGCTCATCCGGTCTTCATCCAGACCAGGACATATCGCGGACACTGTCCTGTTCATTTTGGATATTATATCGGCCGGATAAGTTGTTAATGTACACTTTTGTCTTACGTCAGCTGACGTCATATCGGTCAAGTTAGATCAATAACATAAATCGGTCATGTCAGATCAACAACGTTATGTCTCGCGACAGTCGGACTAACGTGAATATACAAAGTTCACACGTGATGTTGTGTAGTTTGATGTTTAGGGCTTTGCTTGTTTACAGCTGTCAGCTGTCATTTCCTCGCCAGCCCAAAACACCGATACGTGAAACATTGATTCACACTTAACGAGCAGGATCACAACGAGCTGAGATGAATCTAGTGCTGCTTTTAGGCCACACATCATGTACAGCTTCAGTTCTGTCCCACGTGATGAAGAGTTTTCTGTCGGTTGCTGCTCAGGCCAAGTAAAGAATGTAAAGGCATCTTGTGCTCTGGGAAGGCATGTTCTATAATATCAGGATGTGTTGATGTTACTTCACATTATATGAAGGAATTAAGGCACCTGTTTCTTACCCAGTTTGAGATCTGACCCTGTTTGGATCAAACAATACTGTTGTTGTGTGAAAAAAATCTAAATATGCATAAGCTCCATGATTTAGCAAAGGACAAAGTAGATGTCTTGCAAGGTACAGACTGTCAGTAGTATGATTTAGGAAATGTAACTGCTGTGGTGTTTTCCCGTCATAGAGACAAATACCGGTTCTACGCCTGCATGCTGCGGGCTCGCTTCGACGAGAACAAGAACGAGAAGGACCTGGTGAAGGCCACCAAGATGCTGAGGGCGGGAGAGGAGGAGTTCTGGACCAACCAGCATCCGCAGCCCTACATCTTCCCCGACTCTCCTGGAGGGACCTCCTACGAGAGATACGAGTGCTACAAGGTCACTTTCTCTCTTGGCAGTACTAAGAACAAGTTGACTCTGAACGTGGCTCTGGAGGTTTTGCACAATTTGTGGATTTAAAAAGAGAAATATTTAAATGTATTGTTTAGAGACTTTCTCTGTAACAGAAAGCAAAAAGGGATGTTGCTTTGTTTGTTTCTCCTTCCACATCCTGTTAATGTTCTTGTATTTTTCTCTGTTACATAAAGCTGAGCTATACTTTAATCAAAAATGTCGTGACAGGACGTTGATGTGAGGAAACATGTTGCACTTGTTAAGCTGCTGCTGCCCTCTGCTGGAAATGTAGGGGGAGTGCGACTGGACTGCATCTACCTGAAACAAAAACTATTCTCACATTCTGTTCTCAGATGTTAAGTCTCTTGAGAGATTTAACATTGTTTAATGCAAAAATCAATAAGGATTCTAAGTATTCATGAGTAGATAATAATGAATTAATCCTCAAAACATTCAGTTATTCCTAACATATGGACTTAGATGTAATTAAGATTGTGATGTGAATATGTTGACAGTCCTATTGTAACATGATGAAGGTCCTCTGAGCTCTGCTTTGTCCCTGCAGGTCCCAGAGTGGCTGCTGGACCACTGGCACCCCTCAGAGAAGGCCATGTACCCTGACTACTTCGCCAAGAGAGAGCAGTGGAAGAAACTGAGAGTGCAGAGCTGGGACAGAGAGGTGGGCTGTCGAGCTTCCTGTCCGTCTACAGGACATGTTTTCCATAGCACCAGGGCACATGCCCCCGCTGCTTTGTGCTATAAAGTGATATTTTCCATACAAAAAGCAAAATGGTCACTAATACTACCCACTTACCCTTCTAATACTCAAGGAATGACTCAGGAGAGATTTGTGTTAATGTATGTTTGTTTGTTATTTGGGAAGATCTAAAACTATCCCATATTTTACCAGAACATGGCAAAGATTAGAGAATTTAAAAACTAGAGAACAGTTTCTTCTTCTGTTCTATCCTGGTAATCATTTTGTGACCCACCACTTTTATCCTTGTGACCCTGCGGAGGGGTCTCGACCCTCAGGTTTGGAACTGTCTGTTGTAAGACATTGGTAGCAACATTTATTCTTTTAGATTAATAAATTTGACTTTTCCTAATTCCCAGTTTTTTAAAGAAAAAAAGTTTTTCTTACAGTTTACAAACCAAATGCGAATCAATTAGCTGAAAAACGAATCAGGGCTGCAACTAGTGATTCTTTACACGATCGATGAATCCAAGGACTGGAGTACTGCACATGTACAACGCCTTATGTACTACACACAGTACGATCAATGGAGCTTTCCATCCATTTACTGCTTCATTTAAAAAGGTAGTTCACCCCGAAATAAGTGAAAATGTTTATTTTAAATGAAAATTTAAAATGTTTATGTCAAAGTACGGTGACAATTATACACAATATTCTCTTTGGAGCTGAAACCAACAGTCAGTCCAATCTGCAACTATTCTAACATTTCTAGTCATTTTCTCGGAATCATTTTTCACGCAACAATTCCAGATATCTGCTGATTCCGGCTCCTCAAATGCAAAGATTGTTCTGCTTCTCTCTGTTCTCACCTTTTCACTACACTCACTGACATTTCATAGAGAAAACCAGTGAAGTGAAGATGAAACGGTTAGTTGGAGCCTTGTTGTAAACTTCTGTCGCCTCCTGTCTGGTTCCAGGTCGCCCAGCTGCAGGCCGAGACTCAAGCCGGCGGCCCCGAGACCGAAGCCCTCCCTCCTGCCCGCAAGGAGGGCGACCTCCCCCCTCTGTGGTGGCAGTTCGTCACCCGCCCCAGAGAGCGCCCCACATAAACCCCCTCCACAGACTGGCAGAGCTCTTCTTGAATTACCACCTGTCTGTAAAGAATGTTTCATTAGAGTCGGGGGGGGTTCACCTGTGCAGGCTGAGGAAAATGACTTTGAGAAGTCCTGTACATGTGTCACTTAATACCTGTAACTGTTCAAATAAATAAATGTATAATGAAAAGTGTGTGTGGCGTACAGTGAGACACACTGCATGCTGCGACGTTTAACTGCAAAAGAAAATCCTCCATATCTGGACACGACGAGTTTTACTTTCGTTTTGTCAGAACGTTTGTCGTACCTCCAGACATCTCCTGCGTTTAAATACGTGGCAGATGAGTGCGTGTTCGTGAGACACTTGCACATGACAACACAAGTTAAAATCCTCCGCAGCTAAAAAGCTAGCATCGGCAGACCTCCAGTTTCTTTTTACTGAAGGACAGTTTAACCTGTGATCACATAAAATCTTAAAATTATAAGGCTCAAAACCAATGTTTTAGTTGGTCTCGATACTTTCTGACTTCCCGTCTGTGCCCCTCTGCTCCAAACCCATCGGTTCCTAGTGAACCAAATTACTATGCCTCTTTAAAAAATAAGAATAGTATTTTCCAAAACCAGCTGTCCACTGGAGTCTTTAGCAAACGTTACTCAAACAGCAAGAAATAGTGCATTTGTTGGGGACTATTTTCAGCAGCGGATTAATGCATGTTTGGTACTCAGAGTACGTCGGGCAGCCCCTAGAGGCAGCTGTCAGTCCTTCAGGGATGGAAAACACTCCCATCACTATGGCGACAAGTGTGGCCTGAAGCTGTGCGGTCGTATCATCATGGTGACCGCCTTCAGAGAGTAGAAGTCCGAGTCCTTCCACGAGAACCAGACGATGCCGTCTGGCCCGAGCAAGTTCTGAGCTTTCAGAGAGTAGCGCCCCCCCTGGTGGAATAATAATAACGTTAGCGCTACTTTGTTCTTGTGCAGCACTATATCCTCCTATATCTTGTGGTGTATACTCGTAGACAGTCCTACCGTGTAGTAGACGCCATTGAGGTTGGCGTAGAAACACTGGTGGAACCACCAGCCGGCGTGGCTGATCTCGGCACAGACGTTGCCGGTGTCGGGCGTGCTGAAGCCCTGCTGGTCGTGGTACCAACCGAACGAATCCTCTGCCGTTCCACTGAAACCAGACACGTGGAGGCGGTACTGGTTCTCCTCGTCCTCTATCCTGCAGGAGGAGAAGCAGCATCCATAATGTCTACAACAAATGGGAACGTATCAACATGATAATGTTTACGATGTTGGGTTGTTCTTCACCGCCTTCAGTCTCTCCAGCCCCATGCACACAGCTCTGCCTCCAAAGCTTGACAAGCTTCTATCTGCCTGTTACAGTTGCCTCTGGTCTGTTATCTATATCACCTATCCTTCCACAGTCTCTCCTTCGACCTGTCTTCTACCTGAAGGTGTGGTACAGGGCGTGTCTGTGGGCGTGGCTCCAGTCCTGCAGGTTGATGCGGAGGCTGTAGTGGCCATGGTTGGACAGCAGGTGGAGTTGTTGGTTGCCCAGCCAGTGTTCCCCTCGTGGCTCGCCGAAGCCGTCGCGGTACTCCGACCAGCCACGGTTGAAACTCACCGAGCCATCGTGCCGCCGCTGAAACACCGTCCAGCCCCCACCTGGGGCACACAAAGGCATACAGTATGTCCCATTTAAATACTGGTATGCTTTTCCTACCGAACCTGTCAAATCGCATTCCATGAAAAAGGCCTAGTATGTTTAGTTGTCTTAAATGTGATTCACAGACAGACGGGCTCCTCTATGTTCACCAGCTGGTCTCTAACTGTGTCTGTAGGACGTGTACAGTGTGTTTTTGCAGCTGTTATTTTTTCTGATGACCAAAACGGTCAAATTGGCCGTGAAACCAAAACAACGAGCTGAAAGACGCTAAAACGCTCCGTAGAGCTGAAGGGGAACTGTGGAGTCGCATGATAACTATTAAGCGATGTTCATTATTTCAGTTTTGTGCTCATGCTGCATATTCCTTCATTAATTTGTGTTTAATCAAAGCACCACATGGGACACCTGAGGCCTGGTAGGTTTCCAGCACAGTAAGACCTCACAGTGTCTCACCCTCGGTCTCCATGTCGCAGTAGACAGGCAGGGTGGAGCGTGGCGACAGGACGATGGTGTAAACCCCAGAACGCCGAACACCCCTGTGATACAGAGACGCACAGTCTGACGGACAGGGAGACAGGCGCCGTCCATCTGCGGGGGAGACACAGAGTGAGACGGCTTCACGACAGCATCAGCTAAACCTACTGAAACTGGTGAAGTCCTGCATGTGTGCCTGGTGGCAGCGTGTCTCGCATGCTGAGCGGCGGTGCAGGTCCTGCGACGTTGATCGTGCAGCCCGTGCCGTGGCTCGTGCGCTGCACGGTGGCCGACAGGTTGCGGAGCTGCGCCTGCAGCTCGCGCAACAGTGCCGCGTGCACGTGGAGCAGCGTGTCGGCCTCGGCGTGACGCAGCTGCAGGGAGCGCGTTCGCTGGCCAAAGGTCGAGTTCATGCTAACGCTTCCTTCAGCCTGAGAGATGGAGAGAGAGAATCTGTAGAAGGTGTCGGTGAAGTCTGACGTTGTTCTCCCGTTGAACACAGTGCTGCAAAGAAATGGGAACGTATGGTGGCCGACAAGGGAAAATCTTTCAGTACTAATCTCTTATTTAATATATTTAAATATGTCATTTGAAGGAAGCTCAGCTACAGCAGATCATGTTACATTTTAGTCTGCCTACTTTAGCCTTCAGCAGGGTAACGTTTAGCTATTGCATCATTTATGTTCACTTAATAAACTCAATTACCAAGATCAGACTCATCAAAATTTATGCTTTTCAATTACAGGCAATAAAAGTAGGTGAATTATGCCCATTGTGTAGCTTACTTTAACAAATGTGAAGGGAAAACGGGGGGCGAAAAAAGGCTCTCTGGGTCAGGCCGACTCAGAAGGATGCAGGGCTAAAGGCCTGCAGCTAATCCTGTTAGCATTCAGGGTTAAGGAGGACTTAGTGGGTGTCAAAACAGAGAGATGAAGACAGACAGAGAGATGGAGAGAGAGAAAGGACAACGTTGTGTTTTACCTGCCTGAATAATCTTATGCCCCATTTTATTAACAACTCCATGAAATAACAAGCAACATTATCGCAGTTAGTGTTTGTAGCATTGCCTGTGTCGTTTCTACTCAGCTGGTGAATATATAGTCCCATACGTAACTGATGCTACAAACATTTTGCCAGGTGGCGGCGCTATAATATTCACCGCAGATACATAATGTGATGTTTTTTTTTCTACAAATTTAAGAGTGTATGTGAGAATATTTTATTACAAATGTCATGTCAGCTGTTTGTCCCCTCTCCTGTCCTGTGCTGAAATGCTAACACGTTAGCCTAAATATCAAAGTACAGTAGTATTCATCTCTTGGGGAGCACGAACATCTGAACAAAATATAATGGTGATTCATAGTTATTGGAGTATGTCACTCTGGATCGAAGTGCTGGACAGACAAACCAAACGACCAATGAAAATGGATGAATACAGTGTATTTGCACAAAAAGGGGGGTAAAATCAATTAATTGTATCAAACAAATGATCAATCCAAGGTAAAAGGTCATTTAAAGGGTTTATTTATTTCCTGTTAATTCCCTCCAGTGTCACTCACTTTCCCCGTCTCTGAATTCATAAAGCCACATGACATTTTTCTTGACTCAAACACCCTAAGTCATGTCTTTCCATTGCTTTTGTACGGCATCACGCCGCCTCGCTTACTGTCTGAACACGCAGCAAGTGTAACTCCCAACTATTCCTGTAAGAAGCTGCCATTTCGTTGCTCACTCGCGTACGGAAGGCAAATACTGAGTAAACCAGCAAACAGCAGCGTACCTGCATCTCCAGGGCCTTGACCCGACGCTGGTGGCTGCTCAGCTCCTCCTGCAGCTCTGACATCGACTCCCTCAGCTCGTCCAGCTGCTCCTTTCTGTTCTGGTTCTCGTGGAGCCAATGCGAGACGTCGTCTGTACAGCGGAACATATCCGGGCAGCGTTCCTGCGACGCTCCCACCGCCACAGGAGGCAGCGTTGCCGTCAGCAGGCACCGGCCGTCAGACGTCAGTTGGCTGCTGTACTCGCCACACTGGGCTCCTGAGCTACCAATAGTCCGGGTGAAGGTTTGGTCGGTGCTGTCAGCCACACCAGTGTTGCTGCTGCGTATCCTCAGCGGGGCGTCTGGGGGTCGGTCAGCGTGTGTTTCCAGGAGGGAGGAAGGAGGATGCCAGTCAGCGTCCTCATAGTTGTCCTTGTTGATGTCCCGTATGTCCCAGTTAGTTTCACTGTTCGTGTCTGGTACATCCCTGCTTGTTTGGACATCCATGTCCAGCACATCCCCGTTTGTGTCTGTAAGGGCGTTGGGGTGCACATCCTCATCATGTCTAACGTCTGTGTGTTCATCAGAGGTCGCAAAGTCACCAGCGACAGCCTGGTAACAGCAGCCAATCAGTAAGACAAAAGTCAGCATAACGGATCGCCACTTCATCCTGAACATTCGGTAACTCGCCCTGCCGGGTTGTTAAGTCACCGGGAGGAGAATGCGTTTCAATTACAGGGTCAGCATCGGGGTCAGGCGTCGTAGCAGCGAGACGAGCTCCACATTTGGCCCAAAGTTAGGTTTGAGCTGTAGGTTTAGATGCAGGATGAGGAAGAACGAGCCAGGACAAAGCGAAACAAGCAGACGAAGGTCATGAAATGTAACTTAAATACAAATCCTGTCGACTCGAGGTCCCTGCCAGGTCAAACGAAAGGCTCAGACCTGCTGGTTGAATCTCTGGAAACAAAGAGATAAAGAGATAAATCAAAATCCAGGTTAACTTTTGTCCACAAACTCAAACTTGCTGGACTCTTTTGAAGTGTCATGTTCTTAACTATGTGTTCTTGCTATATATTTTGGGTTAAACAGAAATAAAAACAAAAAAACATGAATATAGAGTTGGCTTGGACTTGCTCTATATTAACAAGTGCTCTGAGATAACTTTGTTATGATATAGCTATATAAACAAAATTGAATTGAATGTACAGAGAGTCAGGTAATGAACAGAAACCTTTAAGAGAGGACCTAATTCAGATACTGGTATCCTAATTCCTACGAGTCCCAGTATCTGTTCTTGTCTAGCAATGATGTTGACCTTTTCACAGTGTTTGGACTTTCCCTTGTTCTTAAATGCACATTTAAAGAACAGGACCGGCCTCACATTCACCTGTAAAACTAAAGGGGGATAGGTGTCTCCAGCGAGTACTTGTCTTTGCAACCCCATTTTCTTAATTAACTGTAATAAATGGAAACCAATCAATCTAAAAACGGATGATAAGCTTTGGAAAATACCCAGCAGGAATGAAAAGCAGTGGCAGTGAAAGTAGCCAATGAGCTTAAACTTTAAAGAGGACTGACATGATGAGCCTTTGGTTAACATGAATTTCAATTTAAGTAAATATTTGAACCACATTCCTACCTGTCGCGCTGTATGTCCCAGCATCCCTGAATTCATCTCAGTGGAAAAGCTTCAGGACAGCCAGAGCAGAGTGTGTGTGTGTGTGTGTGTGAGTTCAGCATTGGTTATGACATCTTATACTGATAATCCTCTAATGGAATTGGCAGCCGCTGGCCTGGCAGGTAATAGATTACATATAATGGGATTAGAGTAATGTGACTATAAGGCTCATAAGCAGCCTCTGTCTCTCAGTCATTAGGATACATCATCTAGGAACCATGAATGTCTGTGCCGACCTGTCAGGTAGATGTTGAGATTTTTCAGTCTGGACCGACAGACCATAGTGCCATGACAGGCTAACTTCTGCATGAAACTGAGGACAGTATAGTAAAGTACAGAGTAGAACTGATGCTCTCTGCTCTCTGTAAATCACTCTGGATAACAGTGTGAGTAAAAAGGCAATTATAGTAGCTGGAAAACGTGTGTAGTACCATAACAATTCCACCAGAGAGCAGCAACAAACAGAACAGGTTTACAGGGGAATTACAAAAAACCCACTGTTTCAGTTCTAAGTCTGTGATATGTGTCTTTTGATGGACGGATAGATAAAGTTTAAAAGTGGCATTTTATTCTGAGTATTTCAATATATTACTTACATTTTAAGTAATATATTACATTTTAAACTGTGAGGATCACGTTGTTTTACAGTGTCTTACATTTTTTTGTCTAGAACAGAAAGGTCGTGATGGTGTGTGACTGATTCAGTCAGAACATTTCCATAGAGCCACTTTGCATCACAGCACCATGCTCCAGTGCTCTGGGAGAGTTTATAGTCCTGAGAGTTGAACACTGGATGACTGACAGCTGTCCTTCATCACA
>JAVQJF010016274.1:0-25299 GCA_036023855.1 Gadopsis marmoratus | reverse complement strand
AAGTGTAATCCAATGAAATTGTGTTTTGTTTGAGAAGTTTAATTTGACAGGAGAGGTTGGGAGAGGGTTATTGCTCATTTTATTGGCGGGATGTGTTGCAGGCTGTAAGAACTGAGCCGAGAACCTTTGGAACAGACGATCGTAGCTAGAAAATGGTTTGGTATGACCAAATAACAGCCATGGGGAAGATGCTATCAGGACTGTCGTACCAGTAGAGTGAAACCAATGGTTTGTACCAACAGACTCAACAGTAACCTATTGCTGTGTTGACCATTTACAATATGCATTTAACTAATCTGTTTTACTCAGTTTCACCTTGTGTGTCTTTTCCTGCTAAAATATGCTCTATTATGAGACTCTGAACATTAATATAGCAGCAAGCAACTACACTATGTAAAGATATAGGGGAGCAATGGCATCGTGATCACATTCCCTCTGTGCACATTATAATATGTACAGTATAATATACTGTTTTTACAGACTAGTTTAATCGTGACAAGTAAAATGGCCTTGATGTCTAAAATTGGTGGAGTGCCCCTTTAACGTGTCTCTGTTGTGCTAGCTTTTGCAATCACCGGCGGCAATTATTTTGCAGCCATAGCCAGTGATTCGCATCTCGCTTAGTTAAGCTCAGCTTGTGATGCTGCAACGCAAATGTGAGGAAACATGTTGATTATTCCACTGCTCATTTATGTGAAACCAGACCGGCTGCCGTCATCGCAGTATGAACTATAAGCTAATGAAACTGCTGAAAATTATTCCTGGCTGATTAGAAAGGTGAAGCTAATGAGGTTAGACAGGGAAAATATAACGACGACTTATTGTGGACTGTGTGTGTGTGTGTGTTCGTTCACGTCACTTAGCGTGTAAAAAAATCAACAGAAGTGTGGCTGTGGACGATTGCCACGCTTGGCTTTCTACATGTAATTAGGGCGTGTTTGCTTTGTACACAGCAGCACCTGGTTGCTGCTACACTTGTCAGTTGACAGCTTCCGTCCTGTTTCCATTACTGCACGAGGTCTGGGGGGGTGGGCTCAAGGTGAATACTGGGCAGGACAGGTCTGGCCTCTCAGGTAGAGTGAGTGCATGCCCTCTGGAATGGATAGTGTTTGCACATGACTGTACCAGGATACGGACCGCTGGTATGTCCTTCTCCCTCTCGTATCACATTACTGCTGGCAGTTGTTCATATAAATGACAGAAAGCTTTTGACCTCCTTTATAGTCCCGCAGCCCGTCAGTATGAGCTGCAGCTGGTGATCTTATTTGGCTATATATTGTCAGTAATGATCTGTCACATTTTCCTAATAAACAACTGCTCAGGTTCAGGTGAATTTATTTCTAACCTTAAAGCCCTGAAGGACTTTACAGCGCAGACGAAAGAGCCTGCCTAGATCAGACTAATCAATAATCAATCACACGACAATATGAAGGAGAAAATGCTGGTAAGATTTCTTTTCTGAGTTTTAATTTCCTCTTTCCCTTCTCTGTCGTTGCAGTGAGTAGTCAGCGTTGAGCTGGGCCTGTGATGCCGCCCCCAGCCACAAGTCCCCCCGCCTCGCCCCCACCAGACGGCGGTTGGGGGTGGGCTGTGGTTTTAGCATCTTTCATCTCCATAGGCTTCTCGTACGCTTTCCCCAAGGCCATCACGGTCTTCTTCAAAGACATCCAGGTCATCTTCGATGCCTCCTACAGTCAGATCGCATGGATCTCCTCCATCATGCTGGCGGTCATGTATGCTGCAGGTGAGTCATTGGCTGGTATTACCGTTATCGATTTTTAAAGTCACACTGAAATTCCAATTCTCCTTCACGTTTTGTGTCATACTGCAGCTATTTGCAGAAACAGTGTAAAATTGCTTTACGTTTCTTATGGCAACAGTTGACTGTAATCTGAGAGCCAGTGATGCTACGAGACATTCTGGCAGCTTTCATGGTCCGCTACTGAGAACATCATATTGTGTAGCCTACGACCATTGATATAAGACTTTTTTTTTTCTCCTTAATTTTAATTTAAACAGTCTGTTCCTTCATAACATTCAACATTTGAGAGGACCCATCATGCTGTTAAGTTTGTGTTCCAGTTAGAGAACGTAGAAGCAACAAGGTGTCGTGTAGCCTCAGCGAATACGTACAAAGTCACAGAGTAACGAGTGCTCAAATCACAAATGGGTCTACAAGCAACGGCTAACAACGTTGGTCCCTGAGCTGGTTAACTGATATTATAATCACATTTTAGTGAACATCCACACAAATAATGTAGCAGTCAAATGACCTCAAGATCACTAATATAGGCTTTAATTTACTTTGCAAACAGGAACGATAATTATTATGGCTTTGTTCTACCCAGTAGGCCAGAGGAGCCTGAATTCAGGTCCTCTATTTTAACTACGATCCTCCAAACCACAATGCTAACCTCCTTTCGGGAATCCCTTTAGTATTTCATTTTGTTAACATGTTGACGTTAAGGATTATTTGTGTTGCACGGAGGTGGTGCGTTGTTTCCTGAGCACATGCTCAATTCACAAGGGCAGGAAGTACAATAGAAAAGATGGAGGCACATTGGGTTCATCTTGTGGTGATGTAGTCAACAGTGTTTGGCCCAGTGGGGCTCTCGGTGGGCTCGTGGTTTGTTATTTTCTGCCTCGTAGGAAATAACCGTATAAGATGAATTTGAAACCACAGCATCACAGGATGCAGGCGCAGCGTCACATGCTGAGCCTCCAGACAACCAGAAAACCACCATGTCCTGCCCAGCTAAAGCAACAAATTAGAATTCATTTCAGTGTCAATTACTGAAGTAATCTACATGTTGATTTTTGGGAAAAAAAATTGACTAGGGGCCTGTGGAACCAGTGTAAGAGAAAGCTGTAGATAAAATGAAAAATGTGCATTTTTGTATAGCAGCATAGACAAAAACAGCACTTAAATAAAATATAAATTCAAAAGGAATTGCTACATGACCTACATAAATAATACCAAAGAGCTCTGTCACTTCTCAAATTCAAGGTAGAAAGACAAGTTTCTTTCATAATGAAACACTGACGCACAGCTACAGCTGGCCTTGGATTGTTTCTTGAATAAGGGACGTTTGAAGGGTCAGAATGTGTTTTCAGCAGGTCATTTTCCTCCACCCTATTGCTCCGATCATCTGCTGTATTTCGCGCTTTGGCTTCATTCCTGCAGCCTAGTGCTCGGCAGTGCCATGGCTGCCATCTGTCCGCGCTGTAATCCTCCTGTCACTCCATCCACCATCTGCACTGGTCAACAGCAGGCCTGGAACGCTCATTTCCTGTGTTGTACAGTGCAGCTTCCACCAAGAACAGCAGAAGAATTTAGTAAACGCTTCATTCAGACTATCTTCCTATAACTATTTAGTCACGATTTTAATAGAGATGTTGCACTAGTAAAATACTGGTACGGTAATCTGTCAAAAATAAGGAAGTACAGCAGCAAATGCCAGTAAATAAACTCATTCTTTTGTGAATACGTTTTTTTATTATATGTACACTCTCTGAAAAGGAGCTCATGAAATCAAACCAATAAATCTCCCCGTACAATATACCGGTCAATGATGGCTTGCTTAAGATACACACGTGTAGGCTGATAAGTAGAAATGTCAGTAAATAAATGCCAAAGATACAGTTTGAGGTCATTTTCAGATGATGGGCCTCATGCAAGATCCACTTGTATGAACAGATATGTTCTTGTGGGGCACGTACGGGTTATTTAAGACTCATCAGAAATTATGTCTCAGAAATATTATTTAGATTTAAAAAAAAATTTGGTTTGGCGACCATTAGTTTTTGGATAAAGTATTTTGTCTAACCTCTGACCTCACTGAGGTCCACACGGCCGTTTTTGTTTTTTTATCTCGCCAACCGCTGCTTTAGCTTTACAATGACTATGTCATGTCATCGTGTGGTGATGTCGTCAATATGTGCAGTTACTAAGCGAGCTGCTCTTCTTATTCATTCATGTTGATTGCGCCCATCAACTATTCATTAAACATCTGCTCTCTTGTTCTGCCTCTTGCGCTGATGAAGCAATCACTGTTTGAATGTTTAACACCTTTCTAAATCCCTGCCCGTGTGTGTATACACCGCTCGGTCATTACGATGAAGCTGCCTGATAATGAACAACACCTTCAGACACCCAGAAATATTAATCCAATCCCTACGAATTGCAGAAAGGACCTTTTACTTATCACTACGGTCCAGTGCAAACCTCATGTGTACAACCTGCCAACCTTTTAAAAACTAAACCTAAAAATACAAGCTTGTTTTTAGTTTGATGGACAGACTTTCATAGGCTCAACAGGGTTACTGCGAGGTCTTAAAAGGTTTTAAATCAATTTAGCAAAAATGAAGACCCTTGAAATTTTAAACGTCTAAATGGGCATTTTACGAGGTATTATTTTTTTGGAACATAGATTCAGACAGACGGTCTAGGCCTATATGATTTAATATCATTTAGGACCTAGAAACGGGCGCTTTTCAGCTCTACGGTGCAATCCTTCACAGCATTACATGAGGCAGCTGCGAAGCAACCGTCCCTCATCCCCTCAGCACAGCGAGCGTCGCTCTGTGATGACGCGTTTAAGCTGCAGACTGTGTCAGCGTCGGATCAGTGTCGCTAATCCAGACAGAGACAGACTTGACCTTGGGGTGAGGCAGCGTGGAAATGGTGCACAGCCATGTTACATTCACCATCAGTCATGAAGACAGGATGCCAAATAAACAGCAGAGCGAAAAATGTTCACCTGTTATCGGGAAGAAATAAAGCTTTTGTTGCAGTGAAGCACTGAGTGAATTCCATATAAGAAAAATATATTTTTTCTTTGTTGTCTATACGGAGTGCCACGGGGGGCGTCATTTATTAGTTTTTTTTTAGATGAAGGTCAAAACTAAATAAAGGCTTTTAAACAGAATTGTTCTCTTAGCTCTGCCTAACAGTCCCTGAAGAACATTTTCTTGAACATGAAAGTCTTTGCCACTTCAAGAGCACCTTGAGGTTTCCCTGGATTACTGCATGTGAAACTGATTGATCACTTAGCCTCTGCAGTCTTTTAGTGTGAATGTTAGATTGGATAATCTATAGAGCATGCTGTGAACAGTTTGCAGAGGGACTATTTCTTAAGTAGAAAGTCATGCAAATGTTGTCGATGAGCTCTGATTTGTAGAGATTAATGGAGAGATTGTTCCCGGACAAAACAATTAAAGCTGCTATAATCAATAATTTTATATTAACACTTGATTAATTGACTATATGTAATGTGAAAGCTGCCAGTTGCTGTGACAAACCCACAGAGCATTAACACGCGACTTTGATGCTATTCTGTCTTGATTCACCCTTGCTTTAAATGTTTGCACCATTTTTGGAAAGTGCCCAGTATAACAACAATTTGATCGATTGGCCACTGGAGCAGCTCCACTGGGAAAGGCCCTTGCTTTGGGTCTCGCTCAGTGGTGGCAACATTTCCCACCCAGATTTATCTGCAATGTCCAACTGGCAACCTTCCTGACACTAGCCCATCTCTAACCTTTAGGCCATGTTATTATCCAGTTTGATGCTGCTTACTGTTAAACAGCTCTAAACTTAACCTCAAAGCCTCATGTCAGCCTGAAAATATGGATACACTTTTTATCATAAATAAACAGGGTTTAGGCTGGTTCACCCTCCATTATGTCCCTGTAAATATCTGTGTAATGGGTCGGCAGCCAGACAGTCACTTCAGAAAACCATGTCTGTCCTCATGCAGCAGAACAGCTTTTAAAAGTTCTCTGCTTCCATTTCTGTCGGCTTTATCCTATTGAAGTGTGATGGATAGCATCCTCACATCACGAGCTGTACCAGCCTCCTCGCTTCAGCTCACATTAAAGGGTCATGGAAAAAACTGTTAGACACATTTCTATATGTGTCATTCCCTTTTGGGATCTACTGTAGTTGGTTATATTTAGTGTGGGGCTTTGTCCACTGTGTAATGAAGTCCACGCTGCGTCTGGCCAGGAGATAAGCCTTTTTCAAGGGAGGTAATGTGCAGGCTCAGGGGCTTCCTCAATCTCGGCCGGTTCGGGTCCCGCCGAGCCCCCGAGAATACTGATCACTGCTGTGGATGCAAATGAGGGGAACTTTCCTCAAGGTCGAAAAAAGATTAATGCAGAGCAAATTAAGTCATATGACTCCTCGGCCGATGTGGCTTTTTAAATTGCACTGGGCCCGGCATAAATATGATACATCTTCTGGATGGTAATGAGAGAATTATTTCAAAAAAATACATCTTTCATTACTTTTCTCTCCCTATTCGATTTACACCTCCTGTACTTAAAATTCAGCAAAGGGATGGGAGACGGCGTCAATTATAAGATGCACCGATTCCTAAAAAGTGCTTTAAGCAGCCACATTATTCATAGGATGTTATGTGCCAAGATATATAAAACCGATCAAATGTTCAGTTGAGTGCAAATATGCCGACACATTTAAATAATATAACAAAGTAACAAAAGCAGCAATATTTTTCTTAAGGTGAATCATAACTACAACTTATTAGAATGTTTACAGGGATAACTGAGAATACAGATGCCCCATCATTGTCATTTCATAGGAATTCTCTTTCTGTCCATGTGTCCTGTGGCTTGTTTTAATGGTGGGCGGTACTGAAACTGAATCGCAACAAATGCCCATAGCTCTCATGCTTACCAGTCGTGCTAACATTTTAAAGCTGCACTAATGAATCATTTTTTGTCGGCTGTAGTGGTGAACCCGCAGAGACTCACCTGACTCTGCAGTTCCTGTTAGCTTAAAGGACTGCAGTTCCTGTTAGCTTAAAGGAGCGTCAGCAGCTCATTGTTTCGCTCTTCCGGCCTGCAACGTTAGTGTTCTGGTTCAGTCTCACTGCTCTCATCAACTTTGTATGCAGCAGCTTCAAGCAGTGAAAACAAACTCTTGTCATTGTGGTGTTTAGTCGCGTACAGTGGGTTTTTATCAAAGTTAGCAACCAGCTGGTGTAGCTTTTAGGTGCTAAAGAGATGGATATTATCCTCAGGAGTTGGTGGAGACCATACTAGAGCTAACAGGAGAATGAATATGGGACTTAGAGTCATAGTAAAAGTACCGTAAGTGTAGTCCATTAAAGTTCAACCTGGAAGTGGTTGTTCAAGACCTAATGGACAATTACTATGGACAGTTTGTGCAATACTATTACGACTGACCTTTGTTTCACTTCTAATTAAGTCATCTAGCTAATATGGTTACACTGGGGATTTGGCTACAACCTAATTAACCTCGTTTAGGACTTTTTATGCCGGCTGTGTGCCAAAGAGATTGGCAGAAACATCTCTGGCACAGCTTGGAATTGCCTGAATTTAAACGAGACATACTCAGCAAATTACAGAAATAAGAACATGCTTTTTCACTTCATTTTTTATTGTCTTGTGAGTGAAATGTACTGTGATGCAGGTTGCTTCGTTACACATCATGCAACTGAAAACACAGGCTGGAGAATAAAATATTACTTGATGCGTTTTTTCCAACATAGACACTGCATGTTAAAAAACATTATTATATAGAGTAGAAAACAACACTCTTATATGAAAGTCTTTTTTTATTCTTTACATTGTCACTTGCTTCTCTTGAACTGATTTGACAGGAGACGATGATAGTGCCGTGTTTAAAATTGAAACAGCCAACTCGCTGCTATTAATAGAATTTGGGCTCCCGCTGGCGTGCGGCACTAACCAGATTAAATCATTATGCACTCACTTTCAGTGATCCTGACTGCTGTAAACGTCTGACGTGTGAGCTGATTTAATGTTTTCCATTTGTTTCAGGTCCCATCAGCAGTATACTGGTCAACACATATGGCTGCAGGCCCATCGTCATGATGGGGGGCTGCCTATGTGCCACTGGCATGATCTTAGCTTCATTCTGTACCAGCGTAGTGCAGCTTTACATCTGCATTGGAGTTATTGGTGGTAAGTCCATTTAACTCCACTTAAGCACATTTTGACTTAATTTGATTAGCCTCTACTTCTAAGTAGCAGGTTAAAAATAAAGCTGTCGCAGCAAGAACAACATTTTTGTTTATTCAATCTATTTTGGTACTTGCCTTCATTTTATTATGCTGTGTTTTAACATAATGTCACAAGCTAATTTACAATTTACTGATCGTCGGGCTTGACAAATAACAGGCTACCTCCACCAACATAATGTCGTCCCCTCATGAAATTGTCCCTTATTAGACTTCATCAAATCTTTTAGGTATATTTCAGAGATCTACTATAGATAGATAGCAATCAATCCATTGCCCATTTAAACCTCAGTGAAATTAGATTAATCTACCATGTAATAATCAATACCCACATGTAGAGAGCAAACTGATAACTGTCACTTGGTTTTCACCAAGGCTCATTAGTCCATACTCTGGACAGCTCTCTGTGATTTCACATTACAGGAATCCAATTAATTCAATAACAATATGAACAATATTACTTAATGGAGCTTTTATGGCATTTCATTTGAAAGGAAGAATGTGTGCTAGAAAGCCTTGTAGAATGTAGAACATTAATAGGAAAATAGATCCATTCATTCCATTCATTCAAAGATTTATTGCTGTAACAACTCTTAGCATTAGAAGTTCCAGTTCTTATCCAGTCAGATTTGTAAAATCAAACTATTGAGTACTTTTCTTAAGTGAGATTATGTATAAGGTTTTCCTTGTTCACCATCTTAGTTACGCGTGTTTGCATGCTAATAAGCATTAAACATTGAGTATAGATGATTCTGATGGCAACATCATTTAGTCATAAGCCAAACTATTGGACAATCCCAAGAGCCATGGCACTAGCATGGCTAAAAACAGAAAAACAACATGGCACTTTAAAGCATCACCCATGTTGCTAGCTTGTTCATATACCAAGTAGCCCAGAGATACTCAATTTTACTTCTTAGTCACCTAAATAATTCTTAAAAGAATTACACTTTGAAGAATTATTTAGGTGACTAAGAAGTAAAATTCATCGTTTTTTACATGTTCTTTAGCACTGGTACATTAACAGCTGTAGCATGACTGCTACAAGTCTAATGTACCTTTGTCATCTTTCCTTATAGGACTTGGACTAGCCTTCAACCTGCAGCCAGCATTGACTATGATAGGCAAATACTTCTTTAAAAAGCGCCCCATTGCTAACGGGCTGGCGATGGCAGGCAGTCCGGTGTTTCTCAGCACCCTGGCTCCTCTCAACCAGTACCTCTTCAACATGTTCGGCTGGAGAGGCAGCTTCCTCATCCTGGGCGGCTTGCTACTGAACTGCTGTGTGGCTGGTTCCCTCATGAGGCCTCTCAGACCACCACCAGGCAAGGCCAAGAAGGACGATGAGTTTGCCGTCACTGCCACCACAACAAAAGAGAAGCTCACTACCTGGCAAACTGTCAACAAGTACCTGGACTTGACCCTCTTCAAGCATCGAGGCTTCCTCATTTACCTGTCAGGCAATGTCATCATGTTCCTAGGCTTCTTTGCACCTATTGTCTTCCTTGCAGCCTATGCCAAGGACATGGGTGTGGATGAGTACTCAGCTGCCTTCCTGCTCTCAGTTCTAGCTTTTGTCGACATGTTTGCCAGGCCTTCCATGGGGCTACTGGCCAACTCGCGCTGGGTCCGGCCCAGGATCCAGTACTTCTTCAGCTTTGCTGTGCTGTACAATGGGGTGTGCCACATCCTCTGCCCACTCGTGGAAAGCTACACAGGTCTGGTGGTGTACGCGATGTTCTTCGGCTTTGCCTTTGGCATGGTCAGCTCAGTGCTGTTTGAAACACTGATGGACCTGGTTGGGCCTCAAAGGTTCTCCAGTGCTGTGGGACTCACCACCATTGTGGAGTGCTGCCCAGTCCTCATTGGTCCACCTCTAGCAGGTTTGTTTGAGAGCATATTTCATTCACTTACATGTACAGCTTTTACTGCCTGCACTTTCAAACGTCTTTAGCCCCTCTGGCTATTAAAATCAGTCAATTAAATTCACAACATTATCAATGCTTGGTTTTAGAAGCTTGGTAGTGACAGTAGCTATTTGGCTGTAGCTATTAAGTACTGTAATTGGTAAGCTAGCTGCTAACATGATAGCCAGCCATATTCTAATGCTAATGATAGGTATGGCCAGTCCATTACTGAGATTTAGACATGTTTTCTATAAATTATATCTCAATTCTACTTGGCAATCCTTTCAAATTTTAGAACTGTGCAGATACTTTAACATTTAAAAACCTTGTGCTGTCTTGCAGGGAAACTTGTCGATATCACAAAAAACTACAAGTACATGTATTTTTGCTGTGGAGCTGTCGTGATTTTGGCAAGTATTTGGCTTTTCATTGGAAACTTCATTAACTATAGACTCTTGGAGCGTGAGCGCAAGCGTGCAGAGATGTACAAACAGACTGAGACGGAAGATCCAGACCAAGTTCAGGATCAGAAGGAGGCTGATGGTAAAGCCCAGGTATCTGAGGAGCTGGTCAACAAAAGTCAAAAAGAGGAGGAACCTATGCAGCGGGAAACCAACATCTAGATGCTTCTGCTCTGCCAACAGCTCACCTTCACCTCCGCGGAATCCTTGAACACCCTCCACTATGATCAAACTGAGCTCCAAGCCAATAGGTGCCTCTCGTGTTCCTACAGGCTCTATTTGTGGTCCTCTGCACTTCTTTAAAACTAACTGCCAAAGCAAGAACTCTGTTGTAGGGGACTGTGCGACGTTATATCTGTTTGTCAAAGAGTATCAGCTGTGACTATAACAGAAATATTTAACAAAGAAAAGTGTAAGATACTGTATGCATGTGAAGAGGTTAAAAATCTGAAAATGAAATGGAAAGTGGAAAACAGCGTAGTACTAACTATTTTGTATTTTGCAACGTTCACTTCATATCAGGTTTACTGTAAATGCGAGATTGCAGCTGGAGTAAAAGAACATTCACAGCAGACACCTAGTGGCAGTTACAATCAGGATGTGGGGATTATAGTAAGAAGTAGGCAGTATGTAGGTACTTCAAAATTGTTTCAAGTGAGAGTTAACATAGCAGCAAATACACAGATGTCGGCAGATAATTAGAAATGATGTTGAAGTCACAGACAATCAGCTCTGAAAGGTTTTATTTGTTTATGGTTATGTGTCAATTTTCTTTGTTATAAAATGTCCACATACTGCAATTTGTAGCAACAAGCATCATTTCGTTCTTCCCACTGTGTTTTCCGATATGACGTGAATACAGCGTCAGCGTGTTGCCACTGTTCCAACAGCACCAGCAAACTGAATTCATGTTCCAAATGGACTCTGTCATTTTCACAATACACTGAATTCTTGGTAAAAGAGGAAGCAGTGAAAGGATTTCCTTGTGCTTAGAATGACCTTTCTGTGAGTGAAAGGTCACTTGGTTGATGCTATAAACAGCCAGTGTCTGGTCTTGGTTAAGGATTTGAGCAAGACGCCATACTGCTTTCGCAACACATGTAACTTGGTTGCTTTTCTTTTGAGATTGTCGACAGTTAGAGGCTCTGAATGTACCAACTGTACAGTCCGATCAGACACACTACAAGCCTCAGAGGAGCTAATTTGTTAGCATAGAAAACTAACATAAAATAATGTCAGGTCATACTGATGAATATACTCAGTCCCCAAGCTCCAAACCTCAAAAGGTGTGGAGAACGGGGCAGCTTTAAAAAGACTGGAATCAACTTCCTATGTTATGCTAATGTTCGCTGATTTTCTTTTTCCCTGGTTTGTCAGGTCTGTAGGAAGCAAAATCTCCTGATGACTTGTTGATTGTGGTGCTTGCAGTGTGAATGCAGCGTTAGCAATCCCAGTGCACTGGAAATGGTTGATCCATCCGGTGATATGTGTCAAGCAAGAACGCAAAATCCTAATTGCACCCTCTGTAATATGGCAATTGGTTGCCCTAAAATTCCCACTTCCATAAATAAAGAACAGATGTGCTCACCGCTGGTGATGCTGGTGAATATGTACTATGCTGCCCACCTGAGCACTGTAATGTAGTAGTAGTAATAGTAGTTAAACCTGCACAAATGTCTCACTTTAATACATTCGATCAAGTCATAAAATGCTTCCTGTAAGTCGTCTAGTGCTAAGTTGTCTAGTGCACTCATATACAGTATGCTGCTCTAAAATAGAAATAACCATATTTCACCCCAAACATCTTTATTAAACTGCTGTAATTCAATGAATTTAATTATGGTTGAATGTAATTTCCTCTGTGGGCCTTAATAAGGTATTAATGACCAAAAACCATCTGCATAATAGTGGTTATTCTACACACACAGCCCGTGAGCAATATAATCTCAAATATACAGGGAACTGTATTTTTTGTGGTCAGTATGACAGTCCATTCTGTGATACATTGCCTTAAATGTAATGTAATGAAAGCAGGGGAGTTGTACAGTGAATACTTAATAGTATTACATGAAGCTGATCAACCTTTGTGATAAACGTGACTTCACTTTATTTTTGCTGCAATTAACTTAAAATCAGAAAGAAATCAGTATAGTCTGCTCCATGTCTCATAACATGTCTGTGTTAAAATGTTAAAGCTATAATATTAAGTAATGCATTAACTCACTAACAACATCCACAGTATTATGTTAAAACGTGATGGAATACTACTGATACTACTAATTAATTAATGTTAATCAAGTCTACCCGTGTTTTCAAACGTATTGTGTGCAATTAAATGTACTGGATGAACATACCACGCAACAATTTAAATGTTGCTGTAAATGTCACTATTGTTCAATATTCTCTCCATTCCATGTGTTGATTTTGGTGAATGTCACCCTTCTGCGCTGCTGATCAGTTTTCGTCTCTCTGGACTCAATCGTTGACCAAATGGCATTTTGTCGCCGATGTCCTAACAAAACCAAAACGCATTTTCATTACAAAATTTAATTTTTCAAAGCAGTCGGGAACAAAAAGCAAAGTTATCATCCTGTTCATCCTTTGAATAGTGGAATGTGCGTTCAGAATCATGAAAAGGGATGTCCATCTGTTTAGCAGTGACTCAACCATGTGGCATCTTCACCTGAGACGCATTACAACCAAACACGACGTTACTGTGGAACCCGCTCTGGTTTACAACGGAGGAATCAGCTCTTGTGTTTGGCTGGATGAATTCTGAGGGTACCAGTGGAACATTGTTGAGAATATCTGATATGCCGTTTATTGTAAATCAGATACATTTGAAAGATTTGCACACTGGTCTTGACACTTGACTTCTTTGAGCTTGCTTTTGGACCCGGACTTAGTCTCACTTGTATCTCCATCCTAGTTTGTCACACACATTGTGCGCTGAGCTCTCCTGAGAGATTGCCTGTTAGCTTAGCATTTCAGATTGACTCCCCCATAATGCAGTTCACCAGCATTTCATGCTGATATAAGACAGTATTTTTACATTGCCATGTCTGTCCCTTCCTCGTAGCTTTTTGTTAATGAATAACATTAATAGCTTATGAATGTTGACATATCCTGCTCGCACTTAGTGGAAAGAGGGACTCCTTTCATTCACTGAAGTCAGACGTCACTATGCTCACTATACATGATGACACTCAAATGAGGGAAATGGGCTGCTGTACAATCACTTTCTACCAAATAACACTGCCCCCTGCTGGTTTCTAACCACCCAGACCAAAATGTAAAGCAAGCCGAGCGTCCCTTTCAACAGTAGAACACTCATTTTAATAAATTAATAATAACCATTTTTTTTGTATTGTATTGTCAGTATGAATATACTTTATTTGTATTATTTATAACAACCATGTAATGGTTTGATGGAACTAAAGGGAATACTACTGAATTTGAAGTTTTTATTTGTTGTCTCTCCCCAGCCATGAAGAGTTTATGAATTATACTCACATGTTTTTCTCTATAATCAGAAGTCATTCAAAAAGAGTGCGGTATTCCTCTTGTAGATTTAAAAATCATTCATTCAATGTTTAATTTTAAGGCATTTAGAGGTTCATGACATTGTTCAG
This sequence comes from Gadopsis marmoratus, assembly GCA_036023855.1. Lineage (NCBI taxonomy): Eukaryota > Metazoa > Chordata > Actinopteri > Centrarchiformes > Percichthyidae > Gadopsis > Gadopsis marmoratus. Next base: position 11,272 of record JAVQJF010016274.1, on the reverse strand, counting down.
TATAGGGTGGCAAGTCAAGACACAGTAAATAATGCTTGAAATTCTATGGTATTGTCCTATCCTGCCAAACATCCCGTTGTTTGTTTAAATTTAAGCAATACATTGTTGTGTATTTTGGTTCATGATGTTTATTCAATGAAATCAGTTGTGGTTGATTTCAAACAGAGATAACTGATTGAATTTGACATGTAGCGATGGCCTTATCAATTATATTGCTTAGCATCTCATATATTTTGTGTTCCTTTCTGTGTGCACAATAAACAGGTTTATTTTGTGGTTCGCATGAGACTTGAGTAGTTGAGTAGAGGGGTGAATTGAAATGAATATTAAATACTTTCACCCGTCTTGTATTACTTCTGTAAGTACACAACGGTTGTTTAAAAAGAGTGTTCACTGTAGGAAAAGTAGTTTGTAAGAGACGCCACTTAGCTTCCTATTGGATTACATGCAGTTTCACACATTTCAGTTGTTGGGGTAGAATTGGTAAGCACTTAGCAGCTGACACGGTGTTTAGCTGATAGTTTCAATCATGAGGCAGAAATTGGATGAAATAATCTTTACAGGGGTTGAAGTTTTGTACTGGATTTACTGTTTGTTTTTTGTATCAGAAATTTTCAAATGTAATTTTCACATTCAAAACTCCCCATTTTGAAAGAAACCCTGATGATTAAATAAGAAAATAAGCTAAGCCAATGGCATCATTTCTGCCTTTTATACCTGCAGAACTAAATCTTGCTAACCTCTTTCCCCCCGTATTGATGCAGGAAGATCAGCATGTGTTGGTGCTGATTGTATACAAGGTGGTTTGCTACTGGGAGGCTGAAGAACTCTGGCTGTTAAGCTAACTGTGCCTTATTGTGCTATACTGACCATTACATACAGCTTTTTGGGAACACGGTGAAAATGGTGTTGTGTTGCTCACACCATGCCATTTAGGTTTCATTTCAGTCCTTGCTCCTGCTGTTTGCATGCTTACATTGAATGTTTGTAGCTAGCTACTCATCCTAAACACCATTTATTTTACCCCATATTAACACATAGGAACAAATAAGCTGATATAGGCTAAATATTTATAAGTTATTGCTGTGTATTGTGTTTATAGGATTTTCACACACAATGAAGGATGCAAATATTTCTGTGTATGAACATGTTTTGAGGACTGTTCACATGTCTGGACCGAAGTACTGTAGCTTGTCTCAGCAGTGAACTCGGTCCATTACGTCCTTCCAGTAGCAGCCGTACTGTGTGCTTTCTCAGCAGGACAACTATACTGTATGGCATTAAACCGCTCTTTCAGATTGTATCAGTATCGCCACTACCTCTGTAGCCGTCATGTTCAGAGTGAGGGAACGTACCACACACGGCTAATGAAAACTGATCTATGTTTTTTGTAGTTCTAATAGAATGTTATTGCCTATCACAGTAGCTAATAAAGTATATATCCAAATAAGCCACATGACTCCTGTTTATAATTTTATTTTTTTACTGATTTCAATTTTGAGCGAAGTGGGCATTTTGTGCTGCTGTTCAGTGTATACAGTTTAATGTGACTATCATGCGCCTCACCAAAGCTGTATTGTCAGAGAAGAAAAGCTGCTATTATTCAAAGGCAGCCTAATATTAATGAGATTACAAATACGCATGCAATTAAATTAGAAAAATGCCCAAAGAAAAAGAACAATTTTCTTTGGTCAAGGAGAAACTACTACTATACTAACTGCGTATTTGATCAATATTTTATTTTTGATTAAAGGACAACATGGACCACCAGATCAGTAATTCCTAGTTAATTTAGTTGAAACAGATTTTTCTTCAGCCATGCCAGGTTCCTATATTTTATAACATATATTTTTCTTGGATTCTAACATCAGATGTAAAAATATGAATTTCCTCTTTGCTTCCCATTTCTTAGAATTGCCTTGAGAAAGACCAAACTGTGGTTAAAGCCATGACCATCCTTGACCAGCATCATGTCTTTAGCGTGCATTCACCAGACACTTCTTGCTAAACTCTTGTCAGTTGCCCAATTATCTGTTAGATCCAAAATTCAGTTTATTTCACTTTAAAGCAACATTAATAAATTTTTTTGGTCGCCTTATGAAATAGATATGGCTAGCATGTTAGCAAAGAGTTGCTTCTTTAAACATCCACCAGATGTGGACGCAACATAAACATTAATTTGAACTCGTGTTTTTGGTGACCTGATGAATGCCAGTCCGCAGAAAAAAAGGCCCAAGAGATAGATCAAAGTATATACATCTCTATTCAAGCAAATAATTATAATAGGTCATACAATATATACAACAATACAATTTGGACTAACATGTGGACGATCAGTCAAGATACAGCATGTGCCTTGGTTAGTTTCATTACCACAAAAGTTGTAATTGTAGTGGCTGACCTGCCCACAAATATTCAAGTCTTGCGATTTCTTCTTATAGTCTTCTGACAGAGAGACAAACAAGCAAACCACCAGGGGAAAACCGAACCTCTATGGTGAAGGTAATAATCCTTTAGCGAGTCGGCACAATGAATAATAATATCTGTGCTTCCATCAACAGTCAGCACATGAGATCACCTGGATGGGACCAGCAGCGCTCATTACACTTAAAGTGCAACTCCTCCTGCTCTCCTCCTGCATCAAAGCCAGTAATAATCAAGCACGAGCCCGTCATTAATTCTGCCTGGTAACCAATCCCAACCCACATTTTAAAGTCTCATTAGCATGCAATGCTTTGGCGAGGCTGCGCGTGCTGATGACGGCTGGAGACCCTCAGGCGGCGTTTCAGGCTAGAATTTAATGGGGCGGTGAGGGTCAACACGAGAAGAGAGAACAAAAAGCCTCTCCGGTTTCCTGTGATAGGTGCGGTGTCGGGGGGGTGTGGAGGGCGACCTGTTGGGGTATGAATGCAGAAGAAGTTGACCTTCAAAACAGTGTCAAACTCTGTTCCCTGTAAAGTCCCACAGATTCAGGTCGGCTGCCTTTGAGTCCTGGCGGTTGGCAATTAGCTGTCACATTGGCATACAGGCCAACAGCGCTACACTAACAATGTTGTGATAATAGGCTAAATACTGATGGGAGACGCAGACGTCCCAGTGGAGATGTTACCGTTCTTTTCATGTGGCGTTGAGCTGGTAATTGCCTTTCATCTACATGCTTCCAGTCGCTCTTATTCCTCCCATTTCCTTTGCTCACTCCTTTTCTTTCACATGAGCTCCATCATGATGAAAACAGGACCTCTTGCTTGAGCTTTATCCCTGCTGTACTTTCTGTAAAGGTTTCTCTGTATGGGAGCAGCACCCAAGTGTAAAAATATGGCAAAATAAAGTCACTAATCACATTAATTGTTTAATACTTTGAATGTCTTCATACTGTATGCATAGAAACATTTAAATACAGGATGTATGCATGAATGCCCCCATGCAAACTCCCTTACTGTGCACCTTTAGGAACTATCAATACAATATTTGTTATCTTGTTTTCCAACAACTACACATGAGAATTAGTGGCTTTGCCTGTTAAATTAAATAAATGGAGCATAGCATTACTTCAGGCAGAGCACTGAAGCTGTGCTTTTATTAGCTGATTGGCGTCAGCCGTTTCATTCTTGCTTCACAATCACTGGCTCATGGCTGTCAGCTGACTTGTAATGCCCAAGCATACAGTTGTCTAATGTTCAAGTATTTCTTTATCAAAGGGGGGATTACAGCTCCCAGCAGAATCTTCTTTGCGGCTTGAGTTCCCTCAAAGAGCAGAGTCTAACCATTTGCTATAAATGGTCAATTATTTGCCCAAAGTGTCTCTGACTAAACGTCTCAACTTGCTTTCATCAATCACACTTTATTTGTATAGCACCTTTCATCCAGGTAAGAGCAGTTCAAAGTGCTTCACAGATGATAAGATAATAAGACAATGTGTGTAGACCATAAAATCATCAGGAAAAAAAATGAAGAAACTTTAAGAATACGAAACCGAAGCACATAAGAAAATAAAAGAGATGAAGATTTCAGGCTATAATAATATAAACAACATTGAGGAGAAAGTAGGAAAACTGTTAAATAAAAGCCAGACTAAAAACTAGATAAAATAAGAAAATGATTAAATAAACCCGTACCAATACAAGGCTTCAGCCAGCAGCAGTTGGGAACAGCTAGCCTTGACCAATTGCAGTGAGTTGCTCTTGACAAGAAAGCGAATACATTGCCCAAAATGATGAATGACTTCTTTAACCTGCAGATCACCAAATCAATCACTGCGTCTGCTGTAAGGCAAAACACTTGACTTGTGTAACAAAATTGGGAAAAAAGTGAAAGAAATTAGGCTCCTCTGCAGAAGCTGAGGAGCATCCATTATATCAGAGGTGGAGGATTCCAACTGACTGACATCCAACATGTACAAGCCAACATTGTCTGCCTCTAGTACTACAGAATATGTACTCAAGCTATAAGACAGGAAGATCTGATCTCCAAGCATCAGTTTAAAATACTGTTGTCGTGCTGCATACAGCGACTGTGTGAATGAGACCAATAAACGGCGGCCCCAAGGCGTTCTGACCCAAACTGGACCTCAAATTGTCATGCCCAAAAGCTACAAGCTGCTCTGCTGTCTCAACAAGACACACATTAACCTTTCCTCCGTTATTTTTCTGTGGCGATCTCCCACTTTGAAGTGCTTCCATTTAACCTTCATTTAACTTTTGTGTCATGCACTCCCCGGCGCCCCACTTTGACAGCGGAAGCCTTTAGAAGTCAAAAAAGGCCTGCGGCTATAGATGGCATATCAGCACATCTGTCTGCTCCGGCGCCAGGTTGTGTGAGTGAAGAACTGGCTGTTCGTTCTCCTGCGAGTGTTCTGCCACTTACTGACTGGATCTCACTGTAGCTCAGTGTCAGGAAGACACTTTGAAAAGACATTATCGTGATCTTAAAGGGGCAACGCGTCTGATTTTTGCTGGTAATTATCCAGACGGCGGTAAAAACCACCAACCCGGCAAAATGTTGAAGAATATGAGCTAAAACAATCGTTCTGATAGGTTTGTGTCTATTTTGGATGAAAATTACAGTTTAACATGGATTTAAACCACATCGGGCAGCACAAGTAGCTGGAAACACAATAACGAAACCTGTTAGCAGGACACAGAGCAACATTAGCATTAACTTGGAGAACAGGGTTAAGGCTAGGGCCAACATTCACTCTTGTTTTAGCACTTTTTTGGTCTCCACCAACTCCTGAGAGAAATATCTTTAGCTGCTAAATGCTCCACAATATTCAACTGCATCTGTCTGCTGTTTGGTGCTGGACAGGTAGCTTACAGGGGGTTTTAAGAGCTTTTTTATTGAATACGTTTGCCTGCAAAACAGCAAGAGCTATTAAGCCAAAACACAGCCAAAAGACGCTAAAACACGCGATAAAGCTGAGGGGAACTGCAAGATTAGGTGATACTTTTCTCTCGATTTATCACTATAAGACACCCCTTTCCCAGTAAACAGTCATCTGATCCATTGATATATCCATTTTTATTAATGCGGCTTCAAGAATGAAAGGAACATTAACTTACTTAAGGTTGCGTGAAACCTTCCAGGTTTACAGGTTAATGTGGACAAAAATAGATAGATTGAACAATCAAATGATATATTTTCTGGCTATTCATGGGAAGGAGAAACAGACACATGGCTGTCTGATGCTGTATGGAACATAGTTGCTTGCTTATGTTGCAAAGCCACTGTCAGTCAAATCTGATCAAACCACACCCGCACAGTCCTGGCGAAGTAGATTAGCTGAGTTTCTAGATGTCAAACTCTTAATAAATTATTCCTTAGAATATTTTTTCTTTCAACTTAAACTTTGTTGCTTATTTAGTCATAAATGTTTGATGTTATAGAGGGAAAAAAAAAACTGTCTGAGATTTGAAACCACGTTTTCAGGGGCTTTAAAGATGCCCCAGGCACTTTAAACTGCTCGGTGACGGACAGCTGCACATTTCTTGATCTGAGACCAGAAAAAGCTAGCAATGAAGCAGCGCTATCAGTTATTTAGCTTCATGAGACATTTCCTACACACAGTATGTATCTGTTGTTGCTGTTACTTTTATACCTGCTATGAATTCTACATTGGTGTCCGCTCTAGGCTGCTGTTCACTCGCCAGAGATTCATCAGCTTGTGAAAAGTCAGTGACGCCACTTTAATTGAAGGTTTTAGAAGTGCCCTTGCAATTTCTATTAACATCGGCTCTCCAAACATTTCAACGAGATAATTCCTGTTTTATTGCTTTGAAAGCATTTGGCCTTCCTTTGCTTTAACGTGTTATTTAAAGTTTTCCTTTGGTGTTATTGGTTTCTCCTCCACACTCTGTTGCGGCTGCTGCACATCTCTCATGTCTGTTTTGTGTAGAGCACCAATAGCTTTTACTTTTTTTATACGACAATTTCTTTGTTGTACAAACCAGCAAAATACTATAGTGGACAGACATGTGAATTTAATCTGGCTTTATAAAAGCCGAAACATGCAGCCACCTGACTCTACAGATCCTGTTCTATCCTATTTACTGACTCACATATGCTCAAATATATATACATACCTGAGTGTATGTAGCCATTTTTCAATATTTATTATGTTATTTGATATGACTGTTCATTCATTCAGTCTGTCACTGTTATTCCGGTGACAAACCCTGTCTTTGCGTAATCTGACTGGATAAAATCAGCTGGGGGTTTGACACTGACTCCAGACTTTCCGTCTAATTGTAGTTTTCATAGCTGTGTAATAGACTTATTAACCAAACAAGTCTTCAAACGGAGCGTTTGATTTGGGTTACACAAGCGTGACTGCGGTGTGTAGCATCACTCGGCACTGGAGGGAATAATGAGTCCTGAAGGAAAATCTTTTTTGAGCATCTGAGGTTGTGACAGGGTTCCTCTGGCTTTAGCGGAGATGAAGTCAGACAGTGAAGATCTGCGTTTCAGCTTTGATCCTTGATGCCTTCCCACTTAACTTCTGATGACACTGCACTTAGGAAGGGCAGCGTGGAGCTTTCCCCTCTGCCTTTCACCTAAGATGCTCTTAATATTGAGCCCACGTGGAAAAATGCCGTGTCTGAGCCGCTCGAGAGGCAGGTGAAAGGGAAAATGTTTTAATGATCACAATTTCAGCCAAGTCATCCTGTGCAAAAGCATCTGCAGCTCAATATCAGTGCGACATGCCTGATTTCTGTACATTCACTGTAAGTCTTGAGTATTTGTGTCATGACTGTATGCCACATTTGCAGGCACAAAGCTTCAGCCTGCACATAGAGGGCACTCTTAGCTCAGTTTGCAGTCCCACCATGTAATACCACTGGGAAGTTATTTATAGAGGCCGGCTTCAAAGGAGGAGAGAGAGCAAGTTTTATTGAGGTGATTTTGCTTTTGTGCGAGACAGAAAGGACAGCTCGGGAGTCTTTTTGTCTTCGACTTTACAGACTACCTTCGCATTCCCTAATCTCTGTAATTTGGGGAAAGAAAATTATACAATGCTGAATGGGACGACTCTAGAAGGCCTGCAACGTCTCTGTTGCGGCGACAGCAGTGGTTTTCAAAGTCCAGCCTGAAGGAGAATTCTCGTTTGATTTTCGACAGTTTGACTCCAAAATGTGCCGTCATCACACACAGACTTTCTCTGGCTTTATCGACAGTGAGTGGGAGGCCAAAGGAATTGTGGACTCCTGTCAGTCCTGAGAGTGAATCTTCTGGTTTATGGGCAGTTTCTCTGCTGCACAACTGTCAGCCTGACTATGAAATACGCCTTGGGTGTAAAAGCTCAAAAAGGAAAAGCAAATAAACTCTTTCGAATCAATCGTCATCAGCCTCAGTGCCACTGTCTGGAGCAGGTTTTCCAATCATTGATTATATTTGTCAAGCTGATCAGGTTCATCCATTCATCAAACTCTGCATCAATAAAGAATCTCTACATTCAATTTTAGACACCAGCACAAAACCAAACAAACACGGCCATCGGCAAGAAAACTAGCAGCTTCTATCAGTGGAACGATTATGTCTCCCAAAAAATGCCTTTCCTTGGCAGCGTGTCCTTGTTTTGTCCTTAGACTGTGTTGTTTTTCTGCTTCACAAGGAAATTACAGAGTTTAACAACTAGCAAGCAGACTATTCATCAGAGACACGTTTCTCTTAGTCATTGGTTTCTTGTGTTGTGAGAAATTGAGATTGCAAATGAGTTTGATCTCTGGTAATTATGCAGAAGCAAGCAAAGTTGCCTTCTTTCCTTTGTTGTCAGCTTAAATCGTTTTCATGTGTTTCATCGTGACACCACATGAGCTGTTTTGCACTCAGCTTTATACATGTCACACGGAGCGACGCCTGCGAGCCAGTTCAGCAAGTCAACTCGAGCTGCGCTGCTACCAAACACACCCTCCCAATGTGTTTCTAATTGTCCAATTGTCCTAGATCGCCTTCATCAGTACTGCTGCCTGTTCTTTCAGCCCCACCATCACCCCAGCATCCACCTGTGGGCTCCTGCTGGGGGGGAGGGGTTAAGATATTTGCTCATATCTCTGTGCAAACGTATCTGCATGGAGTGGTGAGTTCGGAGCCTAGACGCAAAACTCTAACTATGTTCTGCTGCTGTTTGTCTGACTGAAATCTATTTGAAGTGAAAGCTGTGGGCCAGTCAACCAAAACAATGAGCTGAAATATGCCAAAATGCTCCACAAAGCCATGTAATTTGATTTAATAGTGCAGCTTGAAGTAAATCATCTGAATTCTTCTTGTGCCACTGATTTTAGCTTGTTACCTTGTATCTTAATAAAAGAGGAAGACAGTACCAGCTTCTCTTTGACAGCAGGAAGCACAATATTTAAAATGAGCTTATTTTGCTAATTATAATTAATTGTTATTCGTAATAACGGCATGGCAATAAGCAACATGTCCACAAAAACCCAACCAAAAAAAACAAGGTCACAAGCCAGCTTTCTGACAATATAATAAAACTATCACGATATCGAAGGATACGAGTAGGACAGGAAGAAGCTGGCGGGACACACACCGAGAACTGTAGAGAGCAAACAGCATAACAAATAAGACCAGAGACAACAAGGACGCCACAAACACACCATTAAGCATAACGCCACAGTATGTGCTGACATCAGAAAGCAGAACAATTTGTGCCGATTTGGCAGCAGAAATTCATTCATCACCGACGCTGCGTCACAGGGGTATTTCTTATTCCACGTAACCTTTATTTAGCCAGGTAAGGCGATGAAGCACCATTTCTCCATGGTAACGACAGCCAGGCAGGAGGGACAAGGCTAATTGTGTTGGAAAGCAAATGAGTGAAAAGAAATGAAATAAAGTAAGAACAAGTGTTCTCGGAATCCCCAGCTTCCAGTTTGTGTTAGTCCAGCATTTCCAACTCTAATTTATTTTTTTTTAAAGTCCCATCCCACACATACAGCTGGGAGATAAATCACAGTTCAGTATCAGACAAACAAAGGCCTTAGATGACACAGACCTTTCTCTTAGTCTCAAACGCCGATGTCATTAATCATGTCCTTCAACCCGGCCGTGCAGAGATTATGCGCTCAGCTGCCAAAGTTGGGCAAAAGTAGGGCACCAGTTTGGTATTTAATTACAATCAAACTGCTGACATCCAAACTAATATGCTGCAAGTCACAGCAGTTTCTCTTGACGCTTCTCATGCTCATCTCCATCTCACCAGCAAATAGCACCTTGCGCCGTCTGTGTCTGCTGTTAATTTATTACTCCACCGCTTTACGTGACCATAATAATACACTGCGATCCCGACATCCTGCAGCAGAAGCTCGACTCAGATTCTGTCCTACGCGTGTGAACGAATGCAATTAGTCAAAAGAGTGGATGTACATTATGTTGATAATATTAACCGAAGCCGTGCACAGGGCTGAGCTGAACTCTGATCTGCCCATCATATAATTATAGCTGCCCGCCCTTCAGGAGTGTCACGACGGGAAGTTTGAATGCGCAGGAAGAGTTCACGGGTTCAGGCTCAGGTGCCAGCACGTCTCCAGCCCTTTTCACATTGCTTCTTTCAACCTCTCAGCTTGCCAAAAACCCATCCGGCTTCACTTAACGTCACATCTCATCATCATATAGTGATTCCCGAGCGCGTGCTCTTTGCATGAAATCGGGATGGCGTTTTCCTGATGCTCCCCACGTGACTGCTTGAAACGCAAACACCGGTTCAAGCAGGACACGAGGCTGCTTTAATCACAGTCAGTTCTTCTGATGAGCCGGCCGCCTCCTGACCTATCACACTGCAGGCGGCTATACTTAGGCATGTCCTGCCTAGGTGGGGGGGGGGGGCAAGGTTACCCAGAATTCATATAGCAGCAGGTTGCATCTTTCATACCATGACGTGAGGTAAAAAGGTCACCTGTCTGGGCACACTATCAGACTGAGGATGAACAAACACTCTCTCTCGCACTGCGAAGTGAAACTGCACCAGATACTAATAGACCTCTGAGGTTGTAATTCATCACACGCCTGATGTTGTTTTATTTATTTATTTTTTTGCTGCGTAAGGTGATCTGCACAATATTTTGGCCACAGTCAGCTGCAGGAAGTATTGCATCGTCTTAAAGCCCCTGAGAAATCCCATCTTAATTTTTCTCTATAGCCTTAAATGTTCATGACAAAATTATGCAACAGTTAAGGTTAATATTTAGGAAAAACAACATCCGTTAGGTATTCTTTATCAAGAGTTTGACACCCTAAAACTCAGCTGACCTGCTTCATCAGGGTGGGTGTGGTTTGATCAGATTTGATTGACAGTGGCCTGGCAACATGAGCAAACATTCCCACATCACATTTTGATTGAAATATTGTTCAATTCTGGTTGGTGCTCAGGAGTACATGACATCACCTTTTTTCGTGCCGATTCCCATCCATCCATCCATCCATCCATTTTCCACCGCTTATCCGGGGCCGGGTCGCGGAGGCAACAGGCTAAGCAGGGTTATCCACACGTCCCTTCCCTGCAACGCTTTCTAGCTCTTCCCGGGGGACCCCAAGGCGTTCCCAGGCCAGTTGGGATATATAATCCCCCCAGCACGTTCTGGGTCTACCCCGGGGTATCTTACCGGTTGGACGTGCCCGAAAAACCTCCAAAGGGAGGCGCCCAGGAGGCATCCTTACCAGGTGCCCGAACCACCTCAATTGGCTCCTTTCGATGCGGAGGAGCAGCGGCTCTACTCTGAGCTCCCTCCGAATGTCCAAGCTCCTTACCCGATCTCTAAGGGTGAGC